>JAZHYW010001207.1:0-27030 GCA_037355805.1 Ixodes ricinus
CGATCGGCAAGTCGCTTCTCGAAAGCTCTCCGGGAGCCGCCATCGATTTCGTACTTTTCCGCCACAGCTCGTGTCGGCGTCTCACTGCTTTTTAATTTTCGTTGTCACATGTGTCGTTTTCACCACAAAAGAAAGATTCGTAATATTGGCCTGAGACCTTCGGAACTGTACAGTGAAAGCAGTCGCTACACTTGCGTGCACTCGCTCGAGCTTCCGCGGACCTGTCAAGCCAAATGCCACGGATTTGCTGCAAGGCCAAGTTCTTTTTCAGGCGCTCGTTCGAATGAAGATGCTGCTTGTTATAAAGAAATAGATACTCTGATAAGAGTCGCAGCAGAGACCTCCATGGCTCTGTATCCATGGCTGCTACAGGCGAGTCGCTTCTCGGAAGCTCTTAGGAGCCGCCGTCGATTCCGTCCTCGCCGCCAAAGCTCAAATAAACGTTTCGTCGTTGTCGTTGTCGTTGTCGTTGTTGTTGTTGTTGTTGTTGTTGTTGTTGTTGTCGTTGTTGTTGTTGTCGTTGTTGTTGTTGTTGTTGTGTTACGTTGTTGTTTACGCTGTCTACACATGCGTCCTTTTTGCCATATGAAAGACTTCTTATATTGGCCTGATTTCTTCGGAATCATACAATAAAGCTCAATCGCTATATCGGCGTGCACTCGCTCGAGCAACCGCGTTGCAGCACGAACCTGTCAAGCCAAAAAATGGCACGACTTTGCTGCCTGGCCGAGTTCTTTTTTTGGCCCTCGTTCAAATCGAGGTGCTGCATTTTTAAAGAAATGGGTCTCCGCAACGGCTTTTTTAGAGCCGTTAAAGAGGCCTCCAAGACTTTGTATCCATGACCGCTACCGGGAGCCGGGTCGTTGGACAGACATGGTTGTTTCTCCGTTGCTACTCCTCCGGAAGTTAGGCGTGCCGGACGGGAACAAAGCGCGAGGCGCACCACACGTGACTTCCGAGGCGTCACTGATTGGTCCAGCCACCGAGCGACCCAACGACTGGTTGCAAAAATTGGTGTGGGAGCAATTGCTCCAAACCGGGCGCTTTTGCGATTTGCGACTGTCGCTTTTGCGACAAAAGTTGTAGCGCGACAGCTGTGACTCGGAAGTGTGAACGCGCCTTAAAAGTCATGCTTTCATGGAGCCACGAGTAATTGAATGCAGACTATGCAGTTCGTCATTTTGCGGCAAGTTTGCTTATTCGCGCTTTCCTTTGTTTTCTAGTTTCTGAATTAACATCACGATGCATATATTAATGTCAGAGAGAAGTTCAGTCTCACGAAAATTATCATCCATACGATCGACTGCCGCCGACATCTCGCGCCATCTCCCGACAGCCGCAGCTAGCCCTACTCAGCACAACTCGGTCGCTTGGAGTCATGCTAGATGTTGCTCTATGATAGTTACAATTTTGAGAATTAATATTATAAAGAATTTTTTCTCACCTCTCACAGGAGCGAAGCTACAACTTGAAACTTAACAAAAGTTAAAAGAAAATATATATATATTCTATAAAACTTTTAGTTTTTTACGTGCAGGCGCCGAACTTTCTGGCTTGTTTTACGGCAAGCCCTGCACTTCATAACGGCCTCTAGTAAATCTATATCCAAGTCAGATACATATTCAGAAACTAAAAAAGGGGGTCTTTAAACTGCGGCCCACGGGTCAAATCCGGCCGGCGGAGGTTTTCCGACCGGCCCGTCGCTAGGTGCAATATTTCTAATGAATCCCGGCCCGCGGTTCGCTTTCAGAATGGCCCTTTGCTACAAGCGCAAAAATAAGATCGCGTGAAGATTCGGTGTCGCAACGCTCAATAACTGCTTAAAGGAAGGTACCAGTTAAAAAAATGAACGCCATTTACAACTCCCTGTAACGCCGAATTAGAGCGCAGCTCTTGAGAGGAGGGGAGGGCATGGGGGGAGGAGGGGAAGGGCAGGTCGCGTGATCCCCCCCCCCGAGGTCACGCGACCTCGGGGGGGGTCACGGCCTGGGGGTCACGTGACCTGAAGGGGAGGGGGGGGGCGGAGAAAATTCTCCGCCAGATTTAGCGAGGAAAACTTTTCCGCTAAATTTAGCGGGGAAATTTACCCATCATGCACCGCGCGGTTACGCCGACGGCGACGGCGACGCCAACGCCGCTCAAGCCGGAAACGGCGCGTCTAGGAGCTCCGCTCTAAAACGAGAAAAATATGCCTATCGATAAGGCGTGTCCTCTCGTTATATTATTCATTAGACATTGTCATCGCCAGTATAACTATTCTTAGTCCCCTGTTTCATATCTGTGTAACTACGTACGCTAAAATTCCTTTCCGTTCGCTTGTATATTTCGATTAGTGTACTGTGCCGTACTATAGCGTATTGTCAGCGTCAGTTCTATTATTCTTATTAGTCTACTGCCCTGCGGCAAGATGCCAAATATTTTACGCTCTTTAATTTGTGCCTTGTCAGTTTTATGGCTCTCAATTATTGTGTAATGTTATAACCAGCTAAATATTGAATTTCCCAAGATGATATATCTTTTCATAAAATTTCGACCTTTTTTTAACTTTAGCTTTTACTTTTTATTGAGATGCTGATTTAGAATTATTAATTAAGTTTATTTTCATTTATATTTACTTCATTCATTTTCCCGCCCGTCAGAAAGTTTGGAGGCCCCTGCTTTAGAAGATTCTCTTCCATCTCCACTCCAAAATGCGCTGTATACAAATTTAAAAAATATGATATACGCATACTCGCACTGTATGCTTCAGACAACGAGATGAAGTGACAAAGACAGAGAGAGAAGAGATATCAAATTGTGCTGTAGAACTAGAGCTATAATGATTAACCTCAGAAGTTTAAGATAAGCTGGTAAGTAGACTTGATGAAAACAAACAGCAGCAAAGATAAGGACGCGAAGCAGAATAAACAACAATGACACAGAGCTCTCTGTGGTTTCTTCTACTTCGTCCTTGTCTTTGCGCTGTTTTGTTTTATCACAGCTATAATGCTTTTCGTTCGGAAAGCAAGCGTGATGACCAAATTCAAGTAACCTCAAGGGATACTCTAAGGTCAAGGATGACGCAAGCTCTGTGATATCGTTACTTCCAAATAGGTGGCTGAACAAAAGTGGTGCTACTTAGCTATAACGTTTTAGTTTATTTATTACTCAATAGTTATGCGAACATCATTTACAAATTACTGCCATATGCTACTCTGAAGAAGTACGCCTTCCTGGAAAAGAGCGCACTATCGCAGAAATCAGAACACACTAGCCTGAGAACGGTGAATTGAGGAAAACCTAAATATTATTTCTGCAACAGAACGGTTAGAAGACTTTTACAGATACTTACTTGGATGGCAAAAAATGGGCGAAGGATTTTCTAAAGATTTCATGCGAAACTTCTCAGCACTGAAAAATAAGTGTGCACTTACTTCCTTTTTTTTCTTTATTCAGCAGGTTGTGAGAGAGACCGTAGTGTCCGAACTTTGGTAGCTAAAACACCTCATAACGGGCGCTAAAACAGAGTTCTGGAATTACATGAAGATGCCATAGATATAGAAAAAATTGCTCAACAGAAAATAAATGTTTTCGTGAGGCATTTTTAGGCGTGGTCTGAAGAACGTATTTAATAGGTAATGAAACATCTATAAAAACCGGGAACTCCAAATTTCACGAAAGCTTCGCCTTAAACATTACTCGTAAGTAATAGCTTGAAAGGATGTTGTCACTTTTGCAAATACTTTAGGTTCCAAGTTAGAAGAGTCCTGAGACTGGGAGAACTTGAATTCAAAAGAAGCTTCACACGTTTGAGCAGATTGATCTAGGTGACCTTCAGTCACCACAAATGATGATTGAAGATCACCACAAATGATCAACAAATGTATTGTTCTCGGGAGTGGCTTGGCACTCCAAGGTTTTTCCTTGTTCCTCGTGCATAGCGTTCAGGATATCGTAAACGCTATGGGTGGGTTTCTATTCAGTATAATTACGGAACTATGCTTTGGTTCCATAGGATTCCTTGTCTTACAGCTACGGCAGATGATTTGTTTTTCACTTCTTAGATCTTTTTTGTTTGCATTCTTCAATTTGTACCTTCGATATTTGTATCTGAAACTTCTTAGCATATTTTTAGTGTACTTTTCAACCGTTCCAAGTCGTATTGTGAAAACGGCGTAAATTTCTTCATTCCTCTGTTGAATAGACAGCAGGGGCTGTTGGCTATTGAAGCGACTAATATGCCACGTGACCGGTTCAGATGGCTGAAAGTACCTAGCTCTACCGCCAATTCCGCTCAACAGACGTAAAGCTTGCCTGCTTTTGTGTTTTTATATTTTCGCTTTTTTATTTCTCGCTTAACACTTTCATTATCCTGGAATAACTTTACCTGCTTCTCCTAAAGCATACATATGCGAATAATTTCACCTGCATTTCAAGCTTGTTCTCTCTCCTTCTGAGCGCCAAAACAGACTTAATCGAAACGAGGCCAGACTTACGGCAGTCATCTGCCTGTCTCGGCGCCAACTATTTTGTGCTGAGTCAAGGCTGGCGGAGCTTTCACAGTGCTCTAACACTGTTAAGCTACTTGCGCGAGCGCGTCGTTTCGTTTGGAGTCTCTTTCGCATTAAAGCGCGTGCGAATGAGACACTAGACAAAATCACGTGCTCTCACTGCAGTGCTGGAGCTGCAAACCCTCTGGAAGCTACGCCAGTCTTGACAACGCCTCAAAAAATTATTTGTGCTAATTTTTTAATGAGCATTTTGTTTTTATAAAGCCGGTCATTGGACCTGGAAATTCTCTCTTGCGGGGATTTTAGTCGCCGGGAGAGATACTCCGCATCACCAGCAAGCCACCCCAGAACTTGATGCACCTCATAGCACTTTTTTTTCATTTGTAAGTAGACTTGTTCGACCCTTACAACTTTTGCAATTTGTTACAAAATAGCAAGATATTTTTGAAATAGTTCTGATCAATAAAACGTGAAATAGGCGATACATGTACAGGCATTAGACGAGGTAAAAACTTGCTTATAATTTCTGTAAGCAACGGTAAAACCATTACCCCAGACGGTAAAGAACCTTTCGGTTTTAAACACGTTCAATTGAATAACTTAGAAAGCAAGAAACGTTTGACTTGGCCGAGGTATTTTATTTAAGAAACGTTTCGTAATAGGTAAAAGTAAATCAAGATATTCACCATCAACTCGTGGAAATGAAGCGTGCTGGTAAAGTTACCGTGTTAGAGAAGAATTGCATAATTGACGAGGACAGGACGATATATCTGCTTCACTATTACGCGTCGCTGCAGGTTTCAGCAACTTGATCACAGCGAAATTAATTTTAAACAAAGTGTCTGGCATTATTGATGAAAGTTACTTCCCCTAATTTGCAAAAACCCGAAATATTATTATTAGATCGCAATAAACCACTTTTTAAAGGTTCCTTAAATATATTGAGATTTGAGAAATTCCTTCGTGTAATGCCAAAGTAATATAATCAAAGGCATGACGTTTTCAACGAAGTCTGACACCGAAGCAGAATTTGAGATGAGAGCACGGCATGTTTGTTGCCGTGTCGTACATCCTCGTGGAACTTCTTAGCACAAATCTCCAAACACAGCTAGGTTCCCTTCTCAGGGATTATTTTCGTCATTCTTGTCCACCTCGCTTGCACCTTTGCATTTAATTGCACTCTAATTCTCTTAACGTTTCTCGATTGCCTTACAAAATATAACATATATGCAATGCAACAAAAGTGCACGATTATTATGAACATAGAGGCACTTGAAACGAGCAATTTTATTAGGCTGTTTTTCGGGTTCGCCACTTCGGCGGTTTGGGAGTCAACAGAGAACACAAAACCCGTGACTCCAAAGTCAAATACCGTACAATAACAAAATAAATGTCCGTTCACGGATGTTGAAATTCTTTCCGTGGTGCCCTGTCACATAATATAAACTCCTTTCGGAAGTGTGCCCTTTATTGGAAGCTGCGAAATCCCCGCACAATGGCGGACACAAGTGCGAGCGTTTTGGACTCGAATGCATCCCGGCTCACGAGCCCTCGTGCTCGTGACTCAAAGCATAGCCTCCTATATACTGACCAAGCCTGGCAGATCGCCAGGAGAAGCGGCCGCCGCAATGGAAAAGGTGGAGCGGCAGACAATGGATGAGAGGAGAGCCTCGTGACTGGCGCCCCGCTGCGGCGAGACGCCGAAATCACTTCTCCTGAGCGAACAAGTATGTTTCGGGTCCTCGCCGCCGCAAAAGCTGTGCGCTGACGTCCAGGTTCCCCGAGAAATGACTCTTTGATGCTATGTGCTACCAGATCCACGCGCTCCAAATCTGCGACCGGGCACTCTATGGCTCCGTCGTCGAACTGCCAGGCTTTGTGAGTATAGAGGAGGCTATGGTCCACCTATGGTCGAAGCTATCCGCTCGCGCTACTTACACGTTCCACGGTGGCGGTTGTTCCACGCACGGACGGCCTGGATACGCGCTCGCAGTCTTACGGCCTTTCTAGGGAGGCATGATAACACACGTTTCCCGAAGCAGCACTGGCACGCAGTTAGCACGTAGATAAAGCCCCTTCATGTTTTAAAAGTACGCAGTAGCACTAGATCAGTAACTCCCTGTACGTGTACGATCAAAATAAATTGAAGGCCACGGAATATAGTCCGATTTTCAATAAGTAAGTGCTGCTTTATTCTTTCTGCTTTTTGCGAAAGATGCTTGTTGTACGTCCAAGACATCACCTGCACGCTCGAAATCTCATTAAAGAAATGCCTGAAAGAGCTTCCGGAATATAAAAAATAAAAGAGACACATTTCATGGCCGGACGTACTTTATTATTTACGTTTTGAATGTTTCTAACCGCTCGTACAGACGCAAGACGGGGTCATCTTCATACAGTGACAGGACTGATATAATAGCAATGTATAAGCGTCAATGGAATGCTGGCGAACCTTGAACACACTCTATATTCCTTTAGAATGTCATTTTGCTTATAATCGCAGATTGTTTTTTACACACCTGTCGTGCAACACATGTTTTGGCCTGAAATAGAACGAAGATAAACATAGTTCATTGATGAAGAAAAATGCGCTAACTAAAGCAATTACAATTTACGAATAGCGAAAGAGGGACATTGTGTTGTCTGTTTGTCTTCAATGTCCCTCTGTCGCTATCGTATATTTAGAAACCAACACGCTCAACCATCTGCGCAACAAGCACACTTATGCAGTGTTAATAAAGGTACATACTTTTCGGTACGACCCAAATAACCAAAGTCCGTTCCATATTATTTTCTGGCGAAGGGGCAAAATGCACGCGCACTTTCCCATAGGAATGCACAGGAGCACCGTACAAGTAGACTGGCTGCTGTCGGCTTCAGTTTGCGTCACGAAAGTCGCATAGACACTAGCGCCAGTTGAACCTCATTGGGGACAAAATGGGCTACAACACTCTCTCTCACTTTATGATGAACCGGAACGAACCTTTCAAAGTCATCAAAGCTTACCTGACGCTGTGAGCGAGTTACGTGACATCGCTTTCTGCGCGTCAACACTCCCAGATCAGGTTGAATGACACGCACTCAGAGCCGGATAGGCTAGGATGGCCTCGTATCATTCGCCGCTGTCAATGCTTGTGTCAGGAATCCCCTGATCACCTCAGCTAGTGCTGGTCGGAGTGCAACCGTGTGAAGGGGCAGAGTGGCTGGGAGGTGTGAGTGCAAGAGCCTTTTGGCACAGTGGGGCGACAGGCGGCAAAGCGAGAGTTCAGGGATTGCCAGGACCACATGTGGCTAACGGTGAACCTCTGGGCGTCTTTGTGGTAGCATGTGTGTTCTGTACTTTTCGGTGGGAAGCACGCGCCGTGAGAAGAACCGTTTCTCTGCTGAATGCCCAAGCGCCGACGCAAAAAAGAACTGGCAGGTGGTAAAGATCTGCTGGTCACTTACACGAGTTGGACGGTGGGAAGACGACAACGGCCGCCTGCTGCGAAAGATGTTGGAGGACCTCGGTCTATAAATCATCAACCTATGCTTCATTTGTGAGGGCCAGTGCACCTGGAGCGCACGTGAAACCAGATCATGCATCGACTACGCTCTGCTGTCGCCTCGGTTGGGGCGACACCTGGTGCACGCCCAAATTGATGAGACAGCAGTGAAAAGTATTGGCAGTTACTACAACAGAATCACGTTGCAGCTGATCTAAAGGAACGTGGAAGAAAGAAAGAACGACTCGACAAAATGTGAGTCGACCCAGCCTTTCACAAACAACTGCAGTTAAGGTTGTGAACAGCTTCGAAAACAGCAACAAGAGGAAGGCAGCCTCGGGGTTAGCAGAATAGGTGGATACTCTAAAACAACTAGATCAGACAACACTCAACAAATGGCTAAGTCGGACGAAGAGGAAGAAAGCACTAGTGGGGTGGAGAGGTGCAGGCTGCAATCCAAGTAAGAAGAGAGGTGAATAGTCAACATCAGCACGTACTTCAAACAGGGTCTAGTCACGAGGTAACTGAAAAGTGGGGGCTTTACCAAGAACAAAAAGTATCGCGAAAGAACTGATCGCAGCAGAAGATAGCTGCTGCTGATCTAGGCACGGTGAGGGATATTCGCTCAAGCGGAATAGATTCGCCCACAAAGTTCTGGAGGTACCTCGGAACCCTGGACGGAGGAGATCAAACACCAACTTTAGTCGACGAGTGCACTGGCTTAGAGGTGGCAGCGTTGAACCAACGCCTGACGGTACATCTCATTGAGGTGTTTACACCACGAGGAACGGAGCCGAACCGAAATGCCACCCCACACCATCACTCTGAATATGACCTTACGAGTACCGACGAGGATCAGTTTTGTAGCAGTTGTTCTAGCGCTGACCCATATAAAAAGCAGCACGGCACAAGGCTTGGATTTGATCCGAGCACGTGTCCTCAAAACACTCCGGAAGGATGGCAAAGGCCAGCTTCCTGAGATTTTCACAAACACCCTTACCGGGGAAGCAGATGTCCCCCAAGACTGGCGACAAGGGCAGGAGGTTCTTGTGCCAAAGAAAGAAGGGGATAAACGGTTCCTCCAGGAACTACAGACCGCTTACAGTCACCAGCACCGCGCGCGGTATTTTGGCGTCCGTAATGAAGCTACGCATGACAACTTTGGCGGAGAAAGAAGTACTTACCGAGCTTCAAGGAGGATTTTGTCGCGGCCGGCGTCTTGAAGACAACACGTGTATACTATGCGCATCGAGGTGGCCCACAAAGAGAAGAGAATATTAATTTGCTGTTTCCGGGACGTGGCAAAGGCATATGATAGCGTCCCACACGACCAGCTTCTATTAAGAGTGGAGCAGCTTGATATGCCGCCACAGTGGACCGACTCGTTTGCCGGTTATACAAGGGCAATGCTGCACAAACGCACATGGGAGAGGCCACTTCAGATGAGGTAATGGTGACGCGGGGACTGCGGCAGGGTTGTCCGCTCTCACCGCTCCTGTACATGCTGTACGTTACATGCGTAGGAGGAGCGGTTGATTCGATCAGGACTGGGCTTCTCTCACAACACATGGTGGAAGGAGAGAACGTGAACTGGGTGCTGCCTGGACTGACTTTCGCAGACGACATTGTGGTCACAGCGGGCTCTTTGGAAACAATGCAGCAACTACTCGATATATGCGCTGATAAAGCCGCTGTGCTCGTTCTTCAGTACAACACTACGAATTCCGCAGTGGTACAGTTCGCCGGCTACTGATGAAAGAAGGATTGAGAGCCTTAGGTTGGGTGTGAACGGCATACCAGTACTTAACATGTACAGGTACCTGGGAGTTGAAACTCTCAAACGAAGTGGACTATCTGGAAGAGTATCACACCCACCTTCGACAGGCCGCCATGCGGGGAGCTAGCGTCCTCTGCAAGCGCAGCATGTGGAGCTGTAATAGATTCATAGTGAGCCCGGAGATGTGGAATGCAGTCATTTTTTCCGGTTCGATATTTGACAATTTAGTGGTGTGTGTGCCGGGAGAAGTGAGAACCGTCTTGGAGCGCCAGACAGCGAGAAGTTGGGGCGCCAGGCTCTGGGCTGCCATGGGACGGTGGCTAACGCGGCGGTGCAGGGTGACCTGGGCTGGTCGTCGTTCGAGGCACGGGAGGCGACCAGTAAAGTTGAATATGACGGGAGACTTCGACACATGGACTGCTGCCGCTGGGCGAAGAGATTGTTCGTGTACACCCACCTGACGTCTCTGCAGCCACAGTGGTGGAAACGTCTTTACCAACTGAGAAGAAGTCTGGTTTCTTCAGGGAACCGGTGGAGGCAACCATGGGGAAAGAATGGGAATCCGAAGCTGCTCAAGAAGGTACGAGAGCGGGAGACGGTCCAGTGGTGTGAAGCTGCCCAAACAAAGTCAACGCTGACAACGTGCGAGGCAGAAACACAGCAAATCACGGCAGAGACACATCTGATACGAGAACAGTTTCGGAAGATACCTACTGTCCGAAGCGCGTGCGGATTGCCTTTCGAACGCTAGTCAACAGACAGCGGTTTGACACTACCGTGACGTCAACCCTATGCCAAGTGTGTCAGGCGAATTAAGAATCAGTAGAGCACCTTATACCCCAGTGCAGGGCCTACTGCCAGCCCGTGCAGAGGAGTTGGCCCAATCTCTCTTGAGGGCGCAACTTCTAGAGATGACACTGGGCTTTGCGACAACGCCAGAAAACTCTCATCCACCCTCCGGAGCAAGCTCCAGTGGTAGTGCCAGCGTCAACGTGGCCTCGAGGAGTGCTGTTGAACAAACTAAGAGACACCTAGAGAATTGGTGGCGAAGGATTCGTCACAGATGACAGTAACACAACTCACTGTGACACTAAAACCTCCCCCCCCCCCAACCCCAAAGCTTGGGCGCGAGTATTCGCACCCGCCCGATACAAAGGGCAACAGCTGCAAGTTCATCATCATCAATCACGATGCGCTCGCGTTCCTCTCTACTCAAAGTGCTGGTTTGACCCCTCTGGTAGAGTTTCGATGAGCGCTTGCGTGCGTCTTGCGCAGTGCCAATGCAAGGGTCTTCTACCCTAATCTAGAAATATCTTTTTAAAATGATACGGGCTGCAAGTGAGCTAAATGGGACGCGGGGACGTGGGCAAAATGCCACATTCTCCTTTTAACGCCATCTATTTCCTAAACGTTCAATCGAGTAACTTTTAACTTGACCGCGAGGTGGCATCTGTTGTCCGCGTGACTTTAGTAACATAACCACTACATGATTTGTTTACGCTTTCCTTAAGCGCGGCAAATTTCCGCGCTTCGATTTTCTTGAAGGCATACAGCTTGAGCTTAGGAGGATATTGCATCAATTTAAGTTTTAGTCTCGTTTTGATAAAAGGATACAACTTGTATAAGCGAATAAAACGGACAAACAGATAAAACTTGAGCGACCTAAGTAGGCAGTATTTTGACCTAAAATGTTTTAATAACGGGATATACATAGGGAAGAAAGCGAGAATATGGAATCATTTAAACCATGTGATAGTGATTGGCAAATCATGGTTCTTTCTCAGTTATATTATTTTACTCTCGCTTTCTTAAGTGGTAGTAACGTACAACAACAAACAAAAAATGTACAGGGTTGCATGTTGCGAAATAACGAGGGTGATACCTGATAAAATTTTGAGCAAGAACTTCTGCTCTGTTCGCACTGCCACCCTAATTCATCACTTACCGAGGGATGCACCACAAAGCCGTGTCAAAACTTATGGAATGTACAGGATATGACTGTAATGGCCAGAGCATTTCGCAAGACTTGCAAATTTCAAACTGCAAACGCACGTACAATCCTGAAACCTGGCACGCGAACGTCGTTTTGCAAAAAGTTGCATGCCTACTTTTTTTTTTTTAGAGCGCAATTTAGAGGTGGTGGAATGTTAAAATAAATTTAGCGAAATACATCAACTGTGACTTCCTGGACGCAAGCTCGCAAAACCAGTCTGCAGACGACGTACATCCGGTTGAGGACGTAGAAAATGCACGGCCGCCTTTTTTGCATTATTTTTAAAATTGCACCAACTCTGAGTTGAGCTCTATAAAAGATAGATATAACACTTTGCGTTCAGATGTTCGCGTGCTTTGGTTTCAGGTATGTAAGATTAGAATTATAAGTTTGCCAGGCGGCAAAATGTGCTGGCCTTTATGGCCGCACACTGTAGAAAGGACGGCTCTACAGAACCCAGCAAAAATACAAAAATTCTGCATTTATTTCTGACAAAAAAAGAAAGAGCACTCGCGAAGCAATTCCAACACTAAGAAATCTCTCTTTAATCTTACTCTACAGTGGTTCATAGTGCTTGTTTGGAGCTATTGAGACCCCAATAGCTCCAGTGCCTTTAATGAAAAGTGAAAACCGAGAGGATGATTGTAAGTCATAAAAATATAGGAGTGATTTCTTAAGAGCACTATAAAATCCTAAGCATTCTGCAAGGCACGCGATGTGCTCCAGAAGAGACTCGCCATGTCAAAGAATCACGGCTCAAAACAGCGTCGAATTATTCAGTATACGCCACATGGCATGCGAAAAGCGCATGCCATGTGCCGAGAATTTCGTTGCAACTCACCGACTGCATTTTAAGTATTTTCACTGCAAGAAATTAGTGGTTTTCTTTATTTTGGAAGGGTGTCTCATTTTGCTCCACTGTTGTCTCCCTTTATCCCAAAAGTCGGTAAGGTAAGACATTCGCTTTCCTGTTCAGTGTAATCATATTTTATGTCAACAAAGTCAAAATTCCCTCAAAATATTCCCATGCCGTTTTTCTCTAAATTGATGTAACATAAGAAACACAACAATATGTTGGGATCGCCTGTTTAATTTTGCTTAATCTTATCTGTAAACCTAATGAAGCGTAAAAATACAAAAGCGAAAGTGTAACCAGACAACAACAAAAAAACACAAAACAAAAAAAAAACACAAAAAGAACGTCACGAGTAGCAGAAGACGACAGGTTCGCTGAAAGACGAGGAAAAATTAAGCAACATACTGGCCTTTTTATCTGAGAGAAATTTTATGATAGGTAGAACCGCGATTATTGCTTACTTTTTGAATTCATAAAAACGGCACACCGGTAAAACAAAACAAACAAAAAATGATCCTGCCAAATTCACGTAAAAAGATAATCTGTCTTCGTTTAGTTTTAGGATTGGGGCTCGAACCTATTGTCCACTAAATCTACCGGGAAAGTTTGCCCCACTAAATTTAGAAGAAAAACTATGTACGCCTCTTTTCGTAACCTTATCTTACTTCTATCCGCGATGTTATATCTCTTTTTCAGAAATTTCCAGCCAAGAAACTTAGTCCAGTTTAAAAACTAACAGTGGCTTAGCTCGGCTATGCCAGGTATACGTAGCGTAAGCTTAGGTTCAGCTGGTTATTCTTAGCTTTCCTGGTTGTCTAGGATTAGCTTGATTATCATGCTTACTGCTGCTTCAATGGCACACACACGGTATACGCATTATGTGACTACTTCGGGATCTGATGAGTTAAGCTTCTCCGCTCTTCTTATCGCGGAGGACCTTCTCCACCAAACCTGAGCGCACTGAACGTAGTAACTTAACGACACTTTTCTTTTCTTGAATTTCGCTTTATTTTAAAAGTTATAGGCAAATTAAAATTACAAAAACAAGCAAAAAATAACCTCCTTCATGACGTCCTTGGTTGCTTGAGTGGCCGTGAACTAGCCGAGGGTAGTGAGCTGAGCGAGCGCTCACGGCTGCCGTACTCCGTGTCGACGGCGCGAGAGGGCGCGACTAAAGCGTGTTCTGGATAGGCTGTATGTAGCGGGCAGCTAGAGCGGCTCTCATTGCATTTGCTGCGCGATTAAACACAAATTCGGCATGACACTTCATTGGCCACAAACGACAGCAAACACGGGGTAAAGATCAGTTCAGAATGGGAGCCACTTCGCGCTGCCATACCGCGAAACGGCCAAACCGCCAGACAAAGCTGCTCACCGAAGGCCTTGGGAACGCTCAGAGCCGGTCGGGTCCTTCGGTCCCTACGGCCGCAGCGCCGCCGCGTACATCCGGGACCTTTCCGTGTCGGCGCGAGATCCCACTACTCCTTTCTAGTATGCGCCGCCTTTTCCACCGCTTGGTGGCGGGTATGTCGACGGATCATTTCTTGTTTCCGTACTTTATAAACTGCATTTGTTTCTTTTCAGATCTAAAATACTGTACAAAAACTACTTTTATAAATAATTGAAACGATTCGCGCCACTTATATTTTGTATTTCGACTAAAAAGAAGCTTTTAGCGGCTCTGACCAGTAGTAAGCCCAGGACCTAAGACGTCACATTACGCGCTTTCGGTACCGCGGGTCGCCCCGGTCGGTGGAGGAGGTTTCCGCGTCGTCCGGTTAAAATATGACGCACTGATATTTAGTTACTCTCACCGTGCCCGCTGGCTTGCCCGAACCCCAAGAGACATGGAAACCGCAAAAAAGGTAGACGCTTAATTATGATTGCAGGGCCCCTTTAAGCCTGAGTCGGACGTCTGATTCTTCTCCGGCGATTTCGAACACACCGACGGAAAATTGCGAGACCCGGACGTCTGGACTTACCATAGGCCGGAGTGCGGGGCAACTCCACTAACGACGAATCCCTGACTACCCACTAAATCCGAAACTCCAGAAAAAACTCGTCTGTAAAATTTTCGCCAATTCGGATTTATCCGTAGAACTCCGAATTAAGAATCGCGGGACGCTAAAATGAAAAGAAAAAACTACGGTATTTTACGAATACATTTTGTCAGAGCACAGGATTATTAGTAGTGAAGAAAGGCTATATTGTTTTTTCTAGTCAAGGATTATTGACAAAAGGAAGTTTCCGCGTTTATCTCGTCAGGGTTGGTTCAGTACGGGTCAATCTTACTTTTGGGTGACGACAAAAGCACTCTCCGGTTTCAAGTTTAGACCTATTGTGCTTAGAGAAAAAAGAGACTGTGTTTTTATATCAGTGAAAGTTAGAGCATGTAGGTTTTATTGGAGGGGGGAAAGCAGCTGAAGCGTTTATGCTTCCCAACTACTACGTCCAGGAGTTTAGCTATTGCAAAGTCCCGACGTTCATTGAAGCAGCACTTGTTACAAGGCGTGTCGTGTGGCAGCCAGTACTGCCAATGGCAAGAGCACCAACGCCAAATGCAGCTGCTGCAAAAGTACATTTCCATACCGGTGTTTGTTTTATAGAGTTTGGGCACTATTAAAAATGTTTTTATGTTAAATTTTGAAAAAAATGAAACAATAAAATTGTACTCCGAATTTCGAAGAATTTGGAATTTAAAAATCCAAACAGCGATAAAACCCGAACTTCCAGAGAAAAATAAACCTTGAAAAATACCCTCCGAAATTTATGAAAAATAGTCCGACCACACGGAACCCTAGTTAAAAAATATTACTTCATTCATCGCCTGTGCTTAAAAAAACTGTACTTTAGGTGCTACGGTGACTGCAGTTCACGCGAAGGTTTATTTATAGCTATATTGACTTTCTAAATGTCAAGCCAAAGAAGCGGTTTGAACGCCCGCTCATAACAACAATGCATAAGCCGGAGTCATCCTTGCATCGTCTTAAGCACTGAGAGAAAGTTGTCAGACCACTTTGAAAGGCCTTGAGGAGAAGGAACTGCGGACTAAAAAGCAAGCTTCTTCTGAGAAGGCATCCTTCGGCCAGTTTTTCCTGTTCTGTAGAGAAAGAGCGCACTCCTGACTTTATTGGCGCGCAGCCTTGAGAAGCGGGGCTCACTTCTCTAAGAAATGTATAAACCAAACATGACTCGACGCCCAAAATAAACGTAAGTACTTCCCCGTGTGTCTGAAACGGGCGAGTGGAATTCTTGTCGGCGTGTTTATGTCTCGCGTTCACTAGCAATGCGCATCACATTCCTTCCCTGCTCGTCAAGATGAAAAACTCGAAATCGTATTGCGGATATTACTCGTTGTGCGCTCTACGCTCATGCTCTCTTCCGCTGCCCTATCGCGAATGAAACGCGCTTGGTTGAAAGAGAATCTGGCCTTGTGTCGGGAATCCGATTACTGGAGAGCGGTCATGAAGTGGATGCATCCTGGGGTACCATATGCAGAGCCCCCTGTTGGACAGCTCAGATTCAGAAGACCTCAACCGAAACTTCTGTGGGAAGGAGTGTACAACGCTACAAGTAAGCCTCCATTGTGCTGGCAGCTTGATGACAGCTTTATCGAAGATTTTCCTGAACCACTCTGATGCCTCCAAAGACTGTCTTTATCTGAATGTGTGGAGACGGGCCTTTAAATGCCCAGTGAAAGAGAATTGCTACAGGAAGCGGCCTGTTGTTGTTTTCAAAGAGGGAAGCGCGTTCCAGCGGGAGGCTCGGCTTTGAATATATACGATGCCGCTAATTTTGTGGCCCTTTTAGATCTCGTGTGTTACATTCAACTATAGGTTGAGCATTTTTGGATTCCTTCCTAATGAAAGTCCAGAGGCCCCCGGACTTATAGGTCTTTGGGACCAGAACCTTGTACTTCGATGGGTTCACGGAAATATCGAGAGCTTCGGGGGAGATCCCAGGGACGTCACGTTGATGGGTCATAGCACCGGAGGCACCTCCTGCCGGTTTTCCTACTTTGTCTCCACACAGCAAGGGACACTTCAGGAGGGTCATTATGCAAAGTGGCACTCCACTCTCTTCTTTGGTCCGTGTGACACGCAGCGGCACTGCAAGCTTTCACTAGCGTGGCAAAGAACTTGGGATGTCTTCAGCCGGATATACACTTAGGGAGAAACTGTTACAAACGTAGCTGCATGTCTCAGAGATCTGAATGCGACGTTCATCTTCGAGACCTTGAATACGCGAGACCCGTCAAAAAGATTATTTTCACACCATCTACGGGAGACGAGTTTCTTCCAAATGACCCCGTATCAAGCGAAACCTGAAGGCAATGGACATTGAACAAATATTAGGAACGACTCTCAACGAAAGCACCGTGTTCATCAGAAAAATGGAAACGTTCTTTTCTCGACTGTTGCGAACCCGCAAAGAACGATTACAGAGTGGCTGCTTCCGTCGCAATCGTGGGCATTCTCAAGATACCATTGGCGCGAAGCTCACAGATCGTTGCGCATTATTTTGGTGATTACAGCGTGAAGCACAACATGAAGGAGGCTCTGAATATCTTCTGCGAAATGCTCGGGGACGTTGTGTTTTCTTGCCCAACCCAAATGTTTGCTAAGATTCCAGCCCGTCAGGGAGTGTGCACCTACAGATACGTCGTCGCTTACCGATCGTCAAAGAGCGTCTCCGCCCAAATGGGCGGGAGTTAAGCACGGGGAAGACATTATCTGCACGCTAGCTTCCTTACCCCGTGTTCGAGACAAAGATCGTTACACGCCTGCGTTGGATTAGAACACTACCGCCATCCATTCTAACTTCACTTACAGCGAGAAAGAAAACAATTCCTTAAGCAAATTGTTAGTGCTTGGACGACCTTTGTTGAACATGTGTGTGTACTGTTTTGCCCGAGTGACGCCAAAATCATAAATACAAGTGAAATTAAAGTAACATACTGTAATAGATCCTTCAGACAGCGCGGCTGGAACAGAACAACGATTTTTTTTTCCGTATGAGCGTTTATATACACTGCACATGTTATGAGAAGCGAACGCGGCTTGCGTTGGCAATAGGCACTGATAGCGATAACAACGAATATACATTGTCACTACATGACACATACAAACAAGAGACAGTGCATATTTTAACAAATGAGATATGTACCTTATATAACCTCTAAGCTGCTTAGTGCACAGTTAAAAATCACAGCGAGACAGGGTGATCGAATCAGGTCTGATCGTTTTAAGATTGAATGTGGGAGTAGTTATTGGTAGTAAAATTAGCCGGCTAAGAAGTAATGATAGAACAATTAAAAACCAGCGAATATATTATTGATAGTCGCAATTTAATTAATAATATCTGTTTTGCTCTTTGTGGCCCCATTGGTACTAAAAGGAAAAGATAAATAAGATAAAAATATTTTTTTGCCTTAGCTCGATTACCGGCGGCGATAGAGTGTGTGTGGGATCAAATTGCTCTCCCACGTCAAGGGAATGCACGACCGAAAGCTGAAGTATAGAGTGTTTATCTCAGTGGCCTCATTGGCAGTTTATACCTTCCTTAATATTACAATTTTTTATTTTTATTTTCAGAAAGCCCGTTTTTCAAGATTCTGAAACTGAGTGGCCCATGTACACAGCAGAAGGTTTTGAAGTTCTTTACCTACTGCCAAACAACTTCACAAAAGCGAGGAGCCAAAGCGGAATAAGTGCGAGCTCTGGAAGTCGTACCTTCTCAAATAGTGAACAATGTCTTGTGCGCATTTTCGGTCTCGTATAGTTAATAAAATGGGCTGCGACCATTACCGTGGTCACGACATTCACGTGACCTGACGCCGTGCAGCGTCCCCACGACATCAGGACAGGTAACGTCATGGAGTTCAGTCCTGGTGTCATGTGTCGTCACGTCACGTGAGACAATGTCACGTGACACTCCGAGGTCATGTGACTTGACGTCACGTAACATGGATTCATGACGACACGGTGTAAAGTCCAATGACATGTGACGCAACATCGTCTGACACCACGACTTGACGCCACATGATATTGCGACTCAACAGCACTTCGCGTCACATGAAACCGCGATCGTACACCTTGGGACACTCACCACAAACCATTCTTGTACACGTTACTAAAAAAGTAATCGATTACAAGTACTCATGGCTAAAAAATGAAAGCCGTTTACCACTCCCTGTAACGCCGAATTGGAGCGCAGCTCTTGAGGAGGGGGGAAGGCGTGGAGGGGGGTCACGTGACTCGGGGCGGTCACGTGACCCGGGGGTCACATGACCTTGGGGTGACCTTGAGGTTACGCCGACGCCGCTCAAGCCGGAAACGGGCGCCTAAGAGCTGCACTCTAAAAGTATTCGATTAGATTACTTGATTACTCGACAGCAAAAGTAATTGGACTGGACATTACTTAAGAAGTAACCGTTACTTTCTCCGATTACTTTATTGTGTGAAGACTTACATCTTTAGCGCTCATAACAATAAACTACTTCCAACTTCGAAACCTTGCTTGTCACAAAGACCACGTAGGGGAAATACGGGATCTTGACGTGTATTTGAACTGGCTTTGTTATATTTTGCACCCGCTTTAGACATTCTTCGATCCTGGTTGTCCTATGGGCTGCGAGTTGGTAACGTAAGCAGGATTGTTTCGTTTTTTTTGTTTTTTTTTAATTTTTGTGTGTGTGCTGCGGGTGAGCGCGGGCTAGTTTGAACGAAGGACTTACAAACCTACGTTTTGCTCCCTCAAACTTTGCCCTGAATGGCATTTGTCGAGCACTGGGGCTTTCCTGGGGCTTTCCCGGGGCTTTCCTGAGCCTCCCAATCTCAGTCCCAGCTCGAGAAAAAAAAAACGGACATTCCACAGAAACTATACATACAAAGGGGTTGACCTCTTTGCCTGCAGATCCGCAACATAATCTTTGTTGTGTACGGGGGGGGGGGGTGCCTTGTGGAAAAATAGTAATGGTTAGAAGCAATTTTTATTACTTTAAAAAGTAGTCAGATTACTTTTGTGATTACTGCCTAATAAAAGTAATCAACTGATAACAAAATTACTCAAAATTAATCGATTACAAGTACTTTGATTACTTGTAATGCGTACTGGTACAAGTCTGCCACAAACACAGCATCCGCGAGTTCTCACATTTTACTAATTACAGTCTATACACCTTTTTCTACGTGGGCGCCGCCATCTTCAATTCTGGAACTTCCGGTATGCGTGAAAACATCGCTTTCTTCTCGCCTCGACAGTAGAACGTGTTAACATTTTAATGGCAACCGTCAGTCGTTCTTGTTATGACCCTTCTATACTTTTTTTACTTGTTCGAGTGTTGTAATCTCTTGCTTTTTGTTCGGAACGCATACCGGATACGGGGACAACGTGGCTGGGTGCGAGGCTAAACGAAAAAGGTGTATACTTGTTTCAGCTTGGGTCCAGACGCAGGCGATGCTACAAGCGCGAGCTCCGGCCTTCCAGCGTCCTCTGCCAAGCACGCGCGCTCGTGCAGTACAGGCAGTGTTCAGGGCCACACGCTCGTGCTTGTAGCATCGGCTGCGTCTGGACACAAGCTGAAACGAAGTATAGTGTCTAACATCACATTTTTTCAGACATTTCGCCATACCAAATATTTTCACTGTCGTTAAGCTGGTGGAAAAATATACAAATAAACCTGCAGCCCATTCGTTGTACGTAGCGCTCTTTTTACCACGTGTTCTCGGTGCTCCTCCGCAGATCAAAGTTAGCCTCATGCAGTCTTGTACGCGTTACCAGAGGCGTAACTAAACTAAATAGTCCATTACAATTACAATTAGTAAACCTTTCTTTTTTTATTACTTCAGAGCTTTAAAACGGCTAATTTTTCTGCCGGTTTGAAAACATGCCTCTCGCAGTCTCCGATATTGGATTAGAAACACCGATTGCAAAACTACTACTTTCAATCCATCACTTTTGGTACACAATCCCCCGCCGGAAACTACATTCAGAGGACTCCTGGGTAGGAAATTTATGGAAACAAAGGGCACCATTACGAAGGAGAGGGGGAAAACTTCTTTGTGCGAACTTCAGATAATTCACAATGGGCACAAAGGCGATGTTTCGGGAGCTCAGTCTAGGTCACAGTAGCTCAACTGAAGCAAACAAGATCTAGCTTCGTTGTTAAATGGAGTGTTCTTACCTGCTTGTGCCATGCCCACTCAACTTTTCACGGGAAATGCTTAACCGTAAAATTCTGAAAATTGTGATTTTTTTCTGGAGTGGTAATCCGCTTATTTTGCGCGTGACAAAAATATTACGTTTTTTTTTTCTCTCTTTTTTGCGCCACTTTATTTGTTTTTGGTTATTTTCGGGCCACCAGTGTGTAGAATTGCCTCGAGCCAGAGTTAGATATATTTTTTTTAAATTAAAATGGGTGGAAGGACTGTTTCAATGGTTAACAAAGACACATAAGTACGCTATGTTTGCCAACAAACTTCGCACTAAAGGGCTTTCGGCAGAGAAGTCAGACTTTACAGTCTAGAGCTTGAAACCCAATAAGCCACTGTATGAACTGTCCAGGCAAAGAGCCTTCATTTTGTACAGCTCGGCATCAATCGTTTTATTCTTTGTTGTTCGCAAGATTCAGAAGCTGGTTAAGTGGAAGAATCAGAGTATTTCTAGCTCGGAGTGTGGTAACTAAGTATTCATAAACTCAATAGTCGGAAGGAATAGAGGGGGGGGGGGAGAGCTGAAAATATTTGTAATGATTACAGAGTCATTTTACTACTTCCAAAAGTAATCTAAATCACTCTTGCGGTTTCTACCTAATACCAGTAACAAAAAGGCTACAAAACCACTCCAGAAAGTAAACTATACTACTAGTAAGTTTGTTACTTCTAATGAGTATCATACGATTCTGCCCCTATTGGAAGAAAAGAAGAGCTGGAGAGCGCTGTCGGAAGGACTAGGGGTTTGACTGCTTTGAGGGAAAACACAAGAGCGTGCCAAAACGAAAAAAACCACTAGCTATCAATGCTTAGCAATTCTTGTAACTAGGGTGCCTCAATGTCCTTCTGTTTAGGGTGATGCCACCCTTTGTAGTACCCGATGCCGACAGCACGCGCTCACGGGCAAAATACAAAGAAATCGACGAAAACAAATGTCGCCATAGCACAGTCAGCGCCACAAACGCGTGCAGGGACACGCTCTTTCACGCGCTTCTGAACAAAAAATAAAAATAAACGTGTGGGATAAAATGGCGAGATGCCACCACCCTAAGCAAAGCGCACATGAAGGCACCCTACTTGTAACTTCAGAATGACTGAAAAAAAAGTGAAAGCCGTTTACAACTCCCTGTAACGCCGAATTAGAGCGCAGCTCTTGAGGAGGAGGGGGAGGCACGGGGGGGGGGTCACGTGACCTCGGAGACGGGGGGGGTCACGTGGCCTGGGGGTCACGTGACCTCGCGGAGGGGGGGGGAATTTTCCCCGCTAAATTTAGCGGGAAAAATTTTCCGCTAAATTTAGCGGGAAAAATTTCCCGCTAGATTTAGCGGGGAAAATATTTCCGCTAGATTTAGCGGGGAAAATTTTCCGCTAGATTTAGCGGGGAAAATTTTCCGCTAGATCTAGCGGGGAAAATTTTCCGCTAGATTTAGCGGAGGAAAATTTCCCGCTAGATTTAGCGGGGAAAATTTTCCGCTAGATCTAGCGGGGAAAATTTTCCGCTAGATTTAGCGGGGAAAATTTCCCGCTAGATTTAGCGGGGAAAATTTTCCGCTAGATCTAGCGGGGAAAATTTTCCGCTAGATTTAGCGGGGAAAATTTTCCGCTAAATTTAGCGGGAAAATTTACCCATCATGCACCGCGCGGTTACGCCGACGCCGACGGCGACGCCGACGGCGACGCCGACGGCGACGGCGACGGCGACGGCGACGCCGCTCAAGCCCGAAACGGGCGCCTAAGAGCTGCGCCTCTAAAAAGAAAACGAACCTGAACCCGGAGCTTTAGCCGACGCATTCATTGTACCGGACCGACCAACGCGAGCGTTATCACAGCGCTCTTTTTTAAGTGTTCCTGTTTTTCCTGCATTGCTTTAACGCCCTCTGTAAACTCATCTACGAATGTAGCGTCGATCGATAGCGCAGTTTGTCTTCGCAAACGTCACCGCGCAACATCGTGAACTTAATGACCGCATAAATAACGTTAATATAAAGGAACAATCATCAACCACTAATTGCTGGCTTATTAACGGTGCGTGTTAGGGTCACTCTGTGGGCAACTACAATAACCTGCGTCCCTCTAAGGCTTTCTAAGTAAAATCCCCAAGCCGTCACTTTCACATGGAGCCTCCCATGACTCATTAATTAAAATTGACCTAGGCATTTTTCAGAAAACATGCTGCATAGAAACTTTTGTTTTAAGTGTGTTAATAGTGGGCTTATTGTTAAAGACCTCCTGAAAATACCATTATTTAGAGTCGGAGAAACCTTGCAGGAAACTGAAGAGCAGCAGTTTTTGCTTAGTTTGTCGTATTGACTAAGAAACTCGCGTGTAAAAAGAAATAAATACACAACCTTCAAATTAAGCTCGGATCTTACATCGTAGAGGAAAAGAAACTACACCTCTATTTTGACTCACGCCATAATAAGATACGCGGATTTTAACTTCCTTCAACGGAATTGAAAAAGAAAAATTGTCAGCCTTTCCACTCTGGTGGAGAAAGAAGAGCAGCGGAGCCTGCAGCTTCTGTCTCGGCGGTGGCTTTTCAGGCGAGCGATCTGAACTTCTTTCGCAGGGAATCTGAAGCGCTCGACGGAGCGGTTGCGGACCCATTCGCGCTGCTGCGTACGTCGCCGCTCCTTCCGCACCCGGTCTTTCCCTGAAGAAAGAGCCGGACCATCGTGAGTCCAAACCGAAACTGATGAGAGCGTAGGAAACAGCGCTCAAAACAGACGAGGACGAAGAAGAAACACACGTGACGTAGGGTGCCTACATGTCTGTCTGTCTGAGGGTGAAGACATCCATTGTTGCCCTGAATGTGCCAGCGCGTGACGCTCTCGCGCACTCGGTGCGTGACTTGGGCGGTAAAATGGCGTCTATGCATTAGCTAAAGCTACGCGCTCGAGCTGAATGACACCAGAATGCGCGCGCTTTAAAATGCATAAAAAATGATTGGGCGGAAAAATGGCTGAGATGTCACCACTCAGCAAAAGCGTGCGTGTGTATGAAGGCACTCTAACGTGACGTCCGCTGCGCTCGTCACGTGTGTTTTCTTCGTCCTCGTCTGTTTTTCGCGCTGTTTCGTAACGATAAATTCCCACCAACCTCGCCTAACTATCCATTCTTTCATGATAGCTGGAAAGGCTGTCGCCAGTCATGAGCGACGGCGGCAACCAGACTGGTTGCACGTTTGCCGTCGTCGCTTATAGATGTGCGGTAGCTGTCCAGAGGTTCGTGTAGGTTTGTGTCGACATTTCTTTGATACCGGACACGATCCTGGAGAACCTATCCCTTAGCAGCTCTCCGCTGTAAAATACAAACGCCAGAAAATACATGGAAGCCTTTAGCCCTTTGTTAGTGTTGGACTGGTGGCAGCTGATAAATCCTGTTTGCTCTACTGACGTCAAGCCCCTCGTTAACTCAGTTGGTAGAGCGCTCCACTGGAAATGGAGAGGTCCCGGGTTCGATACCCGGACCAGGCGGATTTCTTCGGGCGCGCACCAGTCACCTAGCTGTGTTTGGAGATTTGTGTATGTCCTTGTCCCTCTTGTTCCTCTTCTCGAGGGTTTATTTTCGTTGTTTTTCAAATTACTCCGTTTTGGGGCGAAGCTCCTTAGGGTCTAGCCCTGTCCGTCCGTCCGTCCGGCGTCCGTGCTCACATCGATTGCCATCCCATCTGTCTTCTTAAAAAAAAAGAAAAAATGTTTGCGCAGTCGACAGGATTCGAACCTGTGCGGCGAGACCCCAATGGATTTCTAGTCCAACGCCTTAACCACTCGGCCACGACTGCGGGACGAGTAGGGCGCTCTGAGATGTGGTAGTAACTCAAGAGCTGGGGATGTCAAGGGTGAAATGTTGCATGTAGCCACTCAACGTCTATACAGGAGAGGGCGCTGCGGTCAAATCCGTATATAATCGTGTTAAACTTTGCATGCATTGGCTCAACGTTTATAGACGAGAGGGCGCTGCGGTCAAATGCTCAAACGCGTATATAACCACGTTCCATACTACACATTCTCTTTCTGACATGAATGAAAACAGCGGAGAAGCCGCTTCGCCCCAATCAACATCATTCACCACGTGGAGATGCGGTCATTTTTTTGCATTTACTGCCCCTTACTACTTCGTAAATATTATATCTTGGCACTTATAAGTTTCCCAAACTAACTTTTCGCAGTTGATACTGTATCCTTTTAGTTGCCGTATCGCGGCGACAATACTTTAAGTGCGATGCGTACGAAAATATAACTACTACTTCGCAAATTATGAAGAATTTTGAAGAGAAAATACCATGTACGTTTCCATCTTACATTTAAACAAAACCTAGAAACCTTAGTTTCTCCTCAACGCGATCTCGAGTTACGAGACTAGGCCCCGTTTCAGCCCTTTCATTATAGTTTAGAACCCGTGAGTTCTAGTCGAGAATGGAAAGAAAGGGAGTTTTCCGTCTTATTTAAACCTGATCATGTTCATTTTTTGCGAGCACCTATTTTTGTATGTAATCAGATAGAGATGGAATATATTCTACACGTGTTTTTGTTATCGATTGTGCGACAATTACGGCTAGGCAATTGATCAGATTAACCTTAACCAATTAATCGATTAATGCTTTAATCGCGAGTCATTTTTTGAACAGGCTAGTCGGCAAAATTTGACGAACCAAATGAACATAGGAATTTAACGCTCTTAGCACCCAGACGTAGACCAGTACACCTTATGAAGGACAAGCTTTAGGTGAACGTTTAGGCTAAAGTAAACTGTATGTGCGAGATTTCTAACAATTTCAGACAATTTTAAAAGGTAACAAGTGTCCCGGCCACTTCCACACCGTTCGAGTGTCCGTTGAGCTCAGCAGAGACCATTATGAACAATTAAGGAGGTCGCTCTTGCCGAAAAATATCAACGAACCTCTTTGCCTCATGCGTCTGAAGTAATAATCTGTAGTGTAGTGTCCTTGAAGTGTCCTCAACTAGAAATTGAGGTTGCTTCGCAATCAATATTGTATATTGCGCTGTTTGTCACATAGTAAGCAAAGGCACAAAATTGTTTTGCTCTTCTCTATATATTATGCATGAAAATAAACGAGACGGATTAATCGCCTAATTAATCAATTATGTGTTTCAACTAATCTTGTTAAAAGCTTTAATCAAAGCCCCGGCCTAGCGACATTTACTAGTAAGTTACAGCTCACTGCAAGTGTTCTCTATTTCAGCAAGCATTTGCAGTAAATCGAGATAATGCAAGATCCGCCAGAAATGCACATCTTCTAATCTATCAGAAAACTCATGTTCAGTTCTGCCTTAAAAATTGTAGCTGTCCGCTGATAATTCTGGAGTTCGTACAATAAAGCCTAATTAAAGTTCGCTTCGTCGCTTCTAAGATTGTCAAAGCTATATATTTTCATTATCTGTGAACCACTCAAGTTTGGATGTCACCGTAAAAGAGATTTATTTTAATTATTTAGAAATGTATTATCATTTCTGTTTGAAAAGATATGCTCAGTACATTGAGCAAAAAATAATAAAATATTATTTTTTGTGGGGCTCATAATTCGTCTAAACGACTCTATAACTGGGATTTTCATCCAATATGGGAAGAACATTTTCCGTGCTTTGAATAAGAAAAAAATTCCTTCGTTGGATCAGCGTTACAATGCCAAACGGTGAAATTTGCCACCACATATTGGAAATATGTTGAAATTCCTAAGACTTTGGTAACCTGGTTAGTCAAGCCACTACACCAGACAAAATATGGTAAAATTGGTGGAAACATGCCTCGTATCCCCAACCAACATAAAGTTCTAGGAACTTATATTAAATGTACGTGACACGGCTAGCACTGCGCTCACAGCGTCACCCTACAGTAAAAGCACAATTGAAGAGCGTATCTTCATCCTTTATGATTTGGTCTGGATATCCCGCGAGCGCAGGTGCGCCCATAGCTTTGACTTCACTACATCACATGGCTATTTATATGACATCCGGAAATTTTAGCAAATTAAGTAGCATCCTTCAGAAAATCGAGATATATTCTTGGACGAAGAGTGTGTTCAAGGAATAAAGTGTATGTAAAAAACGTTACGCTTGCTGGTACAAAAAAAAACCAGACACACGCAGATCAAGTTACATAAAGCCTACCTTTGCCCCTTTCAGGCAATACAGTACAGCACAGAAAGCACACGAAGTAATTAGCAATCATACTTATTCATAAGTGCTGATTGCT
>JAZHYW010001208.1:0-125000 GCA_037355805.1 Ixodes ricinus
CAGACTTGTACACGTTACTGAAAAATAGTAAGGAATTACAATTACAATTACTCGAGGCTAAATTGTAATTTATTACAATTACAATTACTCTCCCATGAAAGTAAGCGACCGTTACCCCCAAAAGTAATCCGTTACTTTCGTGGCGTTACTTTCAACAATATTTTCCTCAATTAAGAAACAAAGTGAAGAAGGTTATTCAAGATCTTAATGCTGCCACCTGTTCCATTTATTGACCTTGAGTATTTTAAGCAACAGCTGACTCTCGAAAGTCTCGTCAGACATTTTGCGTTATTTCTTACTAAATATGTTCACTGCTACGCTGAACACCCTTTGAACTGAGGCACTGGATGGGAGTGCCATATTGTGCCTCACGAATGCTTCATGCTCTGCATTGAGCTTTTTCAGCGAAGCAACGGAAGTACTATTTAGCTTGAAGATAGAGCAAAGCTTCGTCGTTGCAGCCGTTGCCTGCTATTCGAGAGTTTTAGTAAAGTTGCTAACAGGAAGCTGATCATTAAATAATAAATAAGGTTAGGCTCGATATTCTTCTTCCTTTGGTTCTGAACAGGTCGAGCCTCGGTTGAGACGTTGGTGAATAAGAAAAAGTTTCCAATATTTAAATATAAGTAATCGAGAAAAAAAAACAGGACACTTATTACAACAATTAATTGGAACGTTTGTTAAAACAAGGAAATGTAAACGCACGTTTTCCATGTGTACCTTTCTTGGTGCCGTTAAAAAACGCACGGAGCACGGACCGACTGCAGTTTACTCCGGTATTCTCCAGATGGATGTCCGCTGATGCCACGGGCAGAGAAAGGCAGAAAACTAAGCGACGCTATGGCCCCACTCATGAGTTTCACTCTTTGAATCTTAAGTCTAAGTCAGCCACCATTATGTTTTATTTTTAAAAATATCTGCTTGAGATAAGATGCGTCCTGCTGGGGTAAAAACAGGAAGAAAAAGAAGACTATTACCATTTTCGAAGTGCTCGCAAAAAGCTGACTCACAAAAAGGGTAACTGGGATGCAGATAACCTGGCTGAAATTCACAAATAAAGTGGGCCAACCCTAGAAGTTGGACTACAAAAAAAAAAAGTAAGTAGCTTTTAAAACAGGGTCAAATAAGGTGAAAGAAGCAGAAAAAAATACATCCTGTTTTCTAAGAGAAGATGATAAGTGTGCATCGACCAACGAGGATGCTTGTGGCAATAACACCTTCACATATTATCACATCTCTTTTAGCGGATTTTAGGGTAGACGGAGCGTTGTCTCGTGTTGTGACATTATGAAAATGGTCGTAGTTACTATAACCGACAAGGACATTGTTAATTCTTGTCTGTGCACTTACCACCTTGAGCATCTCAAAGAGGCATACAATCACTTGGTGTCTTCCGCTCCCCGCCTTCGATCGCAACGAAAAAACAGACACTAAAAAAAAAAAAACATAACTTCCCCCACTTTTTTTTGTTTTGTTGTAGAAATGTTTATTTGGATCTTTTGACATTGGTTGTGAGGGTCTAAAAAAAAGATTCAGGGGCTTGGTGTTGCAAAAAAAAAGGCTTTGCGGAACTGAAAAGTGCCAAGCCTCCCTTTGGAGTGTCACTGCGCTCAACTTTACCAAAATGAAAACGACCTTCTCCTTAGAAAGGGGGGGGGGGGGGGCTGGATCGGAAAAAAAATGTAACGGATTACAAGGAATCCGTTACGTAAAAAATGTAAGGGAATTACTTTAAAATTACTCTAGAAAATATGTAATTATTCCGTTACTAAATTACCGATAAATGTAAGGGATTACAAGTAATTCCGTTACTTGTAACGGATTACGTACAAGTCTGGTTTTATAACGCTTCAAATAAATGTAAGAAAAAAAAATAAAAAAAATATTGCGTTGTGCGTATAGTTATTTTCAGTCACGGTGCACGACGTGGTGCGTATAGCATTACTTTTTGCACATCGTCTGGGACTGCACCGTGGTTAGTGATATAGGCTCTAATACGCAAACGGCGACCAGGCAGTGTACAAATCACGCTCTTGCGCGGCTAGCGTCTGTGCGTTAAGGGTGGGGAGGTATCGCTCGCGGCGGGTGACTATACACTCTACGAAAAATGGAGGAAAAAGGTAGCAACGGCTCATTTTCCTCCCTTCTGACGCGCCCCCAAACGGCCACGAGGAGAAGGGAGGAACGGAACGTTTTTCTCCTCCAGGCAGACGGGAGAAAGCTTTCACTTTCCCGACTCATCTTCTTTCGGTTTCGTTTCTCGGGCACGTCGCACACGTTGTTTAATAAAAGTTGTTGAGCTGATTGAGCTTCAGCGGCAGCGAAGGCTGCCTGTAATTATGTCTCCCAGTCCAAACGTGCAGAGCATTTCGGTTGCATTAACGTTTTTACCACTAATTTTATCAAACGAGCAAATGAAGCCGCTAGAAAGAGCGCAGTTGTGGAGCAGCAGCAGCGCTACGTACACTGGGCTAAGATGGCCGTCTCCGGATTGCGGAACCCATACGGTACCATGCGGACCACGCGGAACGATGTGTCCACAGTGGATGTGTCGACGTTGACGGCGGTATGGAAATCGCGGAAAGTGCGTCCAAGACAGGCAGGTTTTGCTGCCGGGTGCCTGGGTGCCTTCTGTGCTGAGTTCGGTTCTGTTTTCTGATGCCGAGTGCCAACCGGCAGTCAACGTGGTTCTTTATTTCTGCGTGTCAGCAACATAGCAGCAACATCGCGATTCAGTGTTGTGCGTTGTGAACAGAATACTGGAATTATCGCCGATCTGACCGTGTTTTCGCGTATCCGTGGTGTTACAACAAGATGAGCTTTCGGGCATTGATGCCGCTGGTCGGGCCGTGATCGGAGGCGGCGGGGTTTCGCAGGTTGACATTCCGCTTTACATTAAAGAGGACCCCTTGAGGGATAAGGTGCAATCGATCGACGTGCGGATAGTCATGTAGGAACACTGGTCTGAACCGTAGCTCCTATCGTACAGTGGACAATGCACTGATCTCTGTCTATTTGCTGGATCGCGTTTGCCCGCTCCGCAAATGCGGCCACTGGTGGCCATCTTTTTGCTAGAGTTATATTACCTCTAGCCAATCTACAGCTGGTGGAGCAACTATCATCCATCCTTGGCAGACAGCGTTGTGGTAGTTGTGGTGGCAGGCTGCCATGAAAAATAGCCGTGGGAGATATTTTTATGCCCTGTTACTGAAAATGAAATTGTATCGGTGTTCCTGGGGAATAAAAAACAGCAATAGTTGTGATGCGGATAACGTTCAAATTACACCAGTCAAATACGTCATAGACTTACTCTCCTCCCATCTGGCTCATATCTTTAATTTATGCATTCTTAGCGCATCATTTCCTAAAAAATATGCAACTTGCAAAAGTATCGGTAATTCACTAAAAAGGAGATAAAAATAATATGACGAACTATAGGCTGGTGTCAATTTTACCGGTATTTTCAAAAGGGTTAGAAAAAATAATATGCGCACGATTGAATTCATTTTGTGATAAACATAATGTGCTTACCGATGCACAGCTTGGATTTAGAAAAAATCGCTCCACCGAACTCGCGTTACTTGAGGCAAAATAATTTATCTTAAGAAATATTGAACACACACAAATGGTATTGAGGGTCTTTATATATTTCACAAAAGCTTACGACTATCTAGACCATAGCTTACTCATAAAAAAAACAGATTTTTATGAAGTCCGTGGCCAAGCATTATCACTCATGCAATCACACTGATCTTACCGCAGGAAGTACGTTAACATAAATAGTTCTTGCTCAACTATACAACCAATAAGTACTGGGGTACTTGAAGTCAGCATTTTAGGACCACTTTTATTTAATATATATGTTAATGACATAGTGGACATCCGCGTGACAGCTAAATTTTTTATATACGCAGACGACACAACAATGTTGTTTGCAGGATGTGATTACAGAGAGATCACCGATACTGCAAACGCCGCTCTAAGTAAGTTGTACAACTGGACACAAAGTAACTATCTAAAAATCAACACAAACAAAACAAAATGTATCTTGTTCCGCCCTAGAAATAGAAAGGTTAGCCTGCCTGCCGATCTCTTGATAAATAGCTCACCGATTGAAATGGTTAAGGATTTTAAAACCTTAGGTGTAATCTTCAATGAGCATATGATCTGGGACTCACACGTCAGAAGTATAGCTTCGAAATTACCTAGTGTCATTGAATTAACACATAGAAACCGCTTTGTGCTTCCGCTCTTCGTTAAGAAAGTTATATACAGATCGTTATTTTGCTCGTACCTTAACAACTCGCATCTCGTCTGGGTCACGACCACAATGACTAACCTAAACAAAGTTTCCCTACTTCAGAAAAGAACGATGCGTATAATCCATAACGCCCCTCACGACTCGCATACGGAAGAATTCTTTAGAAGTTTAGACGCACTGGCGGTTCAGAATATGTATAGCTATAGGCTCATTTGTACGTACAAAAATCAAACATATTGTAACGAAGAAAATGTGACTCCCCTTCTCCGCTGGTGAACGATACTGATGTTAACAAACAACTGTTTATTTAAGGAATATGAGATATACTCTTTTGTAACAAATGTAGACAATTCGTTAATGGATGCTGAGGGGAATAATCCTAACCTCTGGCGACTTCCCCTGCCGTCCTCCTCGACCACACACTCCCTCAGCGGGGGCCCCGACCACAGCCGAACTCGACAAACAAGGTTCCACACAGAGGCGAGGCGAGCCGAACTCCTCCACAGCCGTAAGGGGTCACAAGTTTGCGAGCTAGCGGGCGGACGACTCCACAGCCGAAGGGGGTCGGACGTGCAGGTTGCTCACCGGAGGCAGGATGATCTTCACGGCATGGTGTCCGGGCGCCCAGCAGCCCTGCGGGCCCTTGGCGGCTGCTTATATAGGATTCAGCAGCATTCTGGGGTCCTCCAGTCCACCAATCAGAAAGATTTGTAAGGACCAATCAAGAGGGGTTTTCTTAGCCCCAATCAAAAGGCTCGAATCCCAAAGCAAATACGAATATTCCAAAAACCACCGCATACATGAGACAAAAGATATTCCAACGAAGCTCAAAAGAGCAATAATAAAAAATAGAAAGCATATCCGTAGACAGAGAAGTTAGACATACACACAGAGCAAAACCACCTCCGAAGCAGAGATCCCAAAATGCAAACATACACAAGACAAAACATTTCCAACGCGGGGTTCTGTAAACGAAGTGTAGCGTTAGAGCGTGCGTTCAAGTTCGCCTTCATCTGGGGTCCCCCGACCCCGGCAGAGGCTGTCGAGACCGAGCGGTGTCCGAGGCAACAAAGCACGACAGGGAGCCAGGGACCGGGGCAGGGTGCAAGTCAGGAACGCAGGAGAGCCGGTGGTAACTCTCTAAAACTGTTTAATTACATAATTACAGCATATGTACAAACAGAGAGAGCACGACGCAGTCGCGCTCCGTTGCTGCTTATACACCAACTCATGTTTACAAACAAACCGGAGCGCCCGGAGCGCCCCTAGCGGACGCCACCGGCGCCGCGCATGCGCGATGGGGGTGTGGGCAACAAGATCGCCGTCGCCCATAAACAAACCATTGAAATGCGATGTTATCGGCGTCGGTGTGAGTCCCCCTGCCCTTTATCGCTTTCGAATTGTTGATTTTACGTCTTCCTGACAATGTCTGACTACATGAGCGGCGTCAGCGAAATCAACGAAGCTCGTTACACCGCAAAACTTCGCGTGAATAATCTGACATGCGGCGATTCATTCCGCGTGGACGCCGCAGAATGTACGCTAAAGCCTGATTCACATGATGAGATTTCGCTCGCAATTTTCAGTCGCGACGTCGCTCGGGCTGCAAAAGCGTGAACCGCAGCTGAGGTGGTCGACGTCGATACTGAAAATCGCAAGCAGAATCGGACGAAGTGAATCAGGCATAACAAGTCGGTGATGGCCGCTGGTAACAATAATCAACATCTCCTTGTATCTACTGTTTACGTCGAGCCTGCTTACCAACCTTCAAACCTAAGTCTTTTGAGGCCTGCACTTACTTCTTAACGCAAGTACCGGGCCAACATTTGGTCTACGGGCCGGTGTCGTCTAAAAGAGCAGACGACAAGCAGAAGCGTTTGAAAGAGCAGACGACAGTTCGAACGATCAGACGGCCGTTCGAACTTCAAGACGCGCTGAACGTAGTCCGCAGGTGGGCCGTACAACTTGAGGGTTTTCCGGCGTTCATGTTGGAACAAAACAAATAAATCTGATGACCACAAGTATCCGTGAATTCAACCCAAAGTGCTTCCCGCCCAAGCAATTGTGGTCCGGCGGCGGCTGGTTTGCCACATATTCATGTTCTCGGACGAACCGAGAACATGAAAACTGATCTTCAAACCTTTCTCGACTCTTTTGGCACAGCCCCAGTCGCGGCGGTTTGACGAAAAGGCATGTTTTCGTCAGGTTCCTTTCAAAACAACGCAGGAATACACGCCTCACATGGGGCCTTCCGCCCACAGCCCCAGACCGGAAGTGCGACCGACGCGCCACCACCGCGCCGTGACGTAACAGAGATGAGTTCGTGCATAGGGTTCGGTTTTTCGTCGCAGCCAATCCATGCAGCGTCGAAATCCGTGACATCATCGGGCCCCGCCCCTGCACGTCTCACACACAGAGGTCACCACTGGGTCTCGTTGTCCGCCGAGCTGTCACCGTAGACCCAGAGAGAGGCAATCCTGTGACCTTGCCTTCGAGTCAACAAAGCACCGTCGAGCCAGCGGCCAGGATTAGCAGAAATTCCCCCGGTCGGGCAAGAGGGAAGGGACACCTGCTTTTCGGGGCCTTCATTGTCCAGCTGGCTAGAGGCGACGAAGGCGCGCTGGCCGAACGGGTTGCCACGTAATCCCCTTGGCGCCGTCTGACTCGAGAGGAACCAACCCGTCAGTCTCCCGGAAACGCAGTCGCGCGGCCCGTTGTCTTGGTGCGGCCGGGCGTCACTGTGACGAGGGATCAGCAGCTTCCAAGCGTGGGTTGGGTTCGGTCGCAGCGGAAGGGTGACCTTGGGACCAGGTGTTGCTAGATGAAAACGGCGTCGGGGACCAACCGCTCCTTTTCGTCGACCTGGGGCGCCGGAAAGACTCGCCTAATCGACGGCGCGCCCCGACGCCGGTCCGGCACAACAAGGCCTTGAGCCGTGCCGTAAAGACGAGCGAACCCCCGAAGAAGGCCAAAAACAAAGTAAAGCTATAGACTAAAAACTCGCGCGAGGACAACTTCGCGACAATGTAATCGCATTGAAACAATTCCTAAATTATCACACTTGACAAAAAATCTTCCCGTGTATGAAACACGAAGGCGGGAATGCTGGCAGGTGACCATGCACTAACAAAACTGCATACAGAGATCAAATGTTGAGGCACACCTTGCCAAAATTGCTAAGTCATCTGTCAAGTAATGAGGTAGATATACATAACACATCATTTAAACAATTACGGAACTTTTTACAACCATGAGAAAGACAGAAAACAAAAGTGTGTGCGGCGCTGGCCGCAGTCAGTTTGTATTATGTATTTTAGTTTACCTCGCAGTGTATTGTATTACATACCGTATTCCCATCGCGTTTTCCGGATGTTGGCTGTTTCTACGTATTTTATTGTAGATCACTCGTACTGTGTTCATTCTTTTTTTACATATTTCTGCAATTTGAATAGGCAATAAGGATCTACGCTGTAAACAACTTTTTTTAAGCAGTGAGAGAGTGCAGGCGAGCTGGTAATTAATCGACATCTTGTAGACCCTGAGATGGGAACGATAAAAAAACGGACAAACACAACAAAATCTCAAACGCAGCTGCGTTTGAGATTTTGTTGTGTTTGTCCGTTTTTTATCGTTCCCCATCTCAAGATCTACAAGATGTCGAACTTTTTTTATTTTTTTAGTATGTTTATTTTTAATGTGAATTGATTTTTTTTTTAAGTTCATGCTTTTTAGGAAAGTCGAGCTTTGTGTAACGATACGGAAAGTGCTAGTACGTTTCTGCATGTTGTTTAATATTTCTACCCATTGCTCCTGACACGCCCTTTTGTATTTTCACTAACTGTATTTTGCTTCCTAACTCTTCAGTGTATATTTTTCCATGCCGCCGCCACTGCCTCTGTAGGGTGGCCGAGGACCATGTCAAGTTGATTTATCAGCTTTTTTCTTCGGCCTTCCCCCATTTTGTTTTTTGTAAATGGGATAATAAAATATTTGAACCATTTGAACACGTGAGTGCAGTCAATGCAGCCCGTAACGCCGGGGAATCTGGCCATCTCGAAGAATTCGTGCATCACAGTGTTTAATTGGGAAGCGTCTGGAAAATGCAAGAGTTCTTTGAACACATGCCGTGCGATCAGGCGCGTCACGACCCCGACCGTGCGGCAGACCGTCGGCTGGGACACGCTGACGAGGTCCCCCGTGACAATATGAAACGCCCCGGCACCGTGGAACCGCAGGGTCACCAAGAGTTGCAGCATTGGGGGCAGCGGCAGACCCCTGTTATCAGCGCTCGCTTGAAGAAGCAGCATGGCGAGCAGCTCCCGCACGGTTCCTTCGTGAAGCGGTACCGAGCGAGGAACTGCCCGTCGTTGTACCTCTCCATCGGGTTTTCGCGGTCTCGAACCGATGGTGGTACTATTAAAACCAGCGAACTTGAAGTTCAGCTGGTTTTTTAGTATTATGCACCACAAGCTCAATACAGCCTGTTGCCCGATGGTCACCTGCATCACACAAGAGACGATAGGTACCACCGCGGCAGCATTGGGGCTTTTACTATATGTCTATCAGATGGTCACGGATCCAAAACCAATCCAAAGTCCAAAGCCTTTGTTCGTGTCAACGTTACGTTCGTGTGTTCGGCGGCGCACGTTGGTTCGATATGTTCAGCCGTGGTTGGGCGTCGCTGTTTCGGCCAGTTTCGTGGTGAACAGTGCGGTGTCTGTGTTTGTTGCACGTGTAATCGTAGTATTCCCCAAGTCGCGGTGGCTTCGCGGCGCAATGGCGAACTCCAAACCTCAAAAGAGGTACATTCAGGTGTTCCTGAAATCCTACACGTCGGAACTCCCGTGCTTCGTGCCGTTTAAGAAGGGAGCGAAGTTTGGATTCTGTAGCACGTGCATGTGTGATGTAAGCTTTTCGCACGGTGGCAAGGCTGACATTAAGCTGCACATCGCTTCGCGTAAACACCAGGGATATGTGCGAGCCGCGGATAACCAGTTGAATCTGGTTAGTGACCTTCCGAGTGACAACGACTATGGTGCAATTTGTGCAGAATGCCTCTTTACGGCTAGAGCACTATATAGCTCCTTCGGAGCAGAGTAGCGCAATCTAGAACGCCATCTCTCGGCGACTAGCGGCGAACTCCCGGGGGTTCCAACTCCGGCCTCAAATGCATGGGGAACGTGAGAAAATCGCTGCTTCTTGATTATTTTGGGGATGTACGGAACGACAAAAGTTTTTGACATAATAGAGGAACAGTTTACACTAATTTGCGCTAAGTTGTGTGCCATGTAATAACGTAATTTTTTTTTAATTGCCTGAGCGCAAGCTTGAGCGGCATCATGCAGCAGACGACGCGGGACGTCACACCGTTCACGTGACCCGCTCCGGCCAATCCATGAAGTTCATCTCCGCTGCGTAAAACAATCGTTTGCTTCAGACGCCATCGCCTTGGAAATTGCCTTCTCAAAATTTTCACACGCATCCAATAATATGAAAACTTTGATAAAGTGTTTAGTGCTTTACCAACTTCACGACAGACCAGTTTCGAAAAGTCTGAGCTTAGCGTTTATTTTTAATCAGCCGTGTTGAGTCGATCTCCATGTATTCTCCCATAGGGCGGGCCGCCTCCTGGAACCCTGAGTACCACGTGACTCGCGCCGAGCTGCTGTGTCGGCCATGTTGTCGGCAAAACACGCGGATCAAAGGATTGCGCTACTCCGCTCCGTAGGAGCTATATAGTGCTCTATTTACGGCATTCATCCCGAAAAGTGCCTGCCTCTTACTACCTCCCGCCCCCCCCCCTCCCTCCGCGGCCGCGGGAGTTTTACGAATTTGAAAGTCCACAGGATTGGCAGGTACGCTCTCTGCTAGGCCAGAAGGAAGGGAGAGGGTACTATAGTCGGTTACAAGTTAAGAAGGTAGGAGAAGCTCCTCCCACAAGCGTGGGGCGTCGGTTTCAAACCCCTCCGCAGTCGAAAGAAGAGTTCACTGGAAACGCTCCTTGTTCCGCTTCAATGGATAGATAATGGCCACAGAGTGGTGCCAGCTTGTCTCCGACCCCCAATTTTTAAGAAAGCGACCTTTGTATTCATCGGAGAGGGAACCGAGCCCCTGAAAGCAGCCTTTGTATCCATCGGAGTGGGAACCTAATCCCCGAAAGTCGTCTTTGTTTCCATCGGAGGGGATGACTCTAATCTCCCTCTCGTGGCTTCCACAATGCTAAGTCAAAGTCGAAAGATAAAACAAATATGTACAGAAAGGCAAGACCCTCCTCGCGCGTTGGCCGCGACGTCACGGAAACGATGGGACGCTATTGGATGCGGAGGTGGCGGAGGGATATGATTCCCTTTGAGGGGCATTTGCCGCTACCTTCTTGACTTGTAACCTACTATCGAACCACTTACACTCGAACCGATGTTTCTACAAAAGGTCCGTTACTCCAACTTGCTATTTTCTTGTACCACCGTTTGGCGATATTTGCCGGCTAGAATATATTTAAATATTATGTTCACATACGTTGATTTATTCGAGATTTAATCATCTGTATTACAGCTAAGCGCTCTTACCAGGGCAGAGAGCTGTTCCATTTTTCTCAAGAAGCATTCAATGCAATGCGTCGGGTATTCGTGAGTGCCTCATATTGAAAGGGTGTTCAGTATGGAGACAGACATCTCAACTTAGAAACGAGGCAAGACGTCCGACCAGACTTTCGAGAACCCTGTTGCTCAAGGTCCCAAGAGTGTGACTGATGGCGACAATAAACGCTTCCATAACACTTGTGTTTTTTATTATCTTACCCTAGGACAGTAAAGTAGAATGTAACGCTGCGAAAGTAACAATTCACATTTTGTGGTAATGGTCACCCACTTTTATGGAAGGATAATTGTAACTGTAATTAGTTACAATTTAGCCTTGTGTAATTGGAAATGTAATTCCTTACTTGTTTTTAGTAACGTGTACAAGTCTGCACAGATCTTCTTTGTGGGCACTCTCTTTGTTGTTCAGATGCCTCTTGTTTGAACAGGGCTGAATAATTTAGTCGCGATCAGCATTTCTGCAGACACAACGAGTACCAGCGAGACGGCGCCATTTGCACAACTTTGGAACTCCGACGACTCGGGCGGCAATTCTAGCAAACCCAAAAGCTCGGGCGACTCAGCCAGGATGTGGCGCCGCGAAGCGCCATTTCCTCCGTACGTTCGATGGCTGCGGCTGCGTGTGAAGTGTTTTCTGCGTGGAAAAAATCGGTCCCACACCGATTTCTCCAGTGGTCAAATATTCCGTCGCCGGCGAGGGATTCCCCCTCCCGGCGTCAATTTACACGGGGATTCGCCTGCGGATCCGCAAGTGAATACGCGGCATGAGATGCGCACACAATGGCGGAAAATACACTGCAATTACGCGAGAATCCCCATTGAATCGGCTTGAATTGATAATCGTAAACCTTGTCAAACAAATTGCGCTGCCACGCAAAAAAAAAAAGAAGAAAATGTCCAGGACTTTTATAATAAAAGTTTACTATCGAACTAATAAATAAGTTGAGCAGCAGCTGAATTATGTTTTTTTTTTAATTCTGACGCTATGTTTTGACAAGTTTACGAATGCAAATTCTAAACAATGGCTATCATCTTGACATCTTAAATCAAAACTATGGCTACAGCCTGACATCTGAAACCAAAACTTTGGCTATGCTATGGACAGTATTAAAACACATCTCTTCTGAACAACCCACTTTTTTCCTCATCAGTGACATTTTTTTTTCAGTTAGCAGGTGCATTTTGACTTGTGTTCAAAAGCTTGATACAGTAGAATTTGATCGGCATTTTACCGCATGTGCAGTAAGAAGGTGCCCAGAAAGCTTCTTTATGGCTGACATCACGATCCTTCAGATGGCGGTGCTAAGCATCCATACAACAGGGAAGACAATCCTGGTGTTTGCACGTCACGCTTGAATCTAGGCCTTACCTCTAAGATATTGTTTGTTTCACATAGGGTTGGTATGGTCTCTGCGAGTTGTATTTAATGTTCAGTCCAAATGAAGCTCTAAATGTATTCAATACTGGAGTGATGTTCAACTTATGAATATAAAAGGAAATACTACTTTCTAGCGCTTTATGCCTGTGTCTACATATACTCCTCAAACGAGTGGAAAATTTAGCTGTAGCCACAGGCGCGTGTGCTGCTCATTCTTGAACCTATCGACGTCCACAAATGTATAGTCAGAATGGGATAGAGATCGGTGAGACGCCTCTCTGATCAGTTTGGCTCATCCCCATAAGGCTAATTTGTGACATAAAAATAGCTTCCTGAAAGTAGAAAACTAATTCTATCGCAATAGTGTCGATTAGAAAAGCAGTGCCTATCAAATGAATTAAAATGATAAATATGAGGCCCGATTTGCCCGAGTAACAAGGCAGGCCTCTATTTGATTTGAAACGAGGAATTACATTTACGTGGTGAATACGAATAAAGAAACCAGAGTTACCCAACGAACTGAATGTAAGTGCGCTGACAGACTGGTGTACATAGAACACCCGCTGGAAGTTAATCAGTTCCCCAAGACTGACGAAGGGTCTGCCAGGCTTGAAACGTTTCTTCTCTCCGCTACCTTTGACGTTGCCACCGTCTCCTGTACTAAGGACAATATTGCTTGAATAAATTACTCGCGATAGCTTGTCTTCTTTTTTCATCCCAGGTAGCTAATCCTCTACATAATCTTCTACTCAATGGCAAATTGTACTTATATTGTTTTGTTTTATTTAACAGAAAAAGCTACGTTTAGCCCCGTAAGTCCATGGCATGTATAGCACATTTTTATCTGTCGCCCTCACAGCTCTATTTTCGTGTAAATTTGGCGCGATATTTGCATCAAAAGATATTATTCCGTACAGTCGTGTAAAATGAATGCACTGTTTTTAAACATCAAATAAAACACCCTTACACGTTAGCAGCATCGTGGAGTGTAACTCTCACCCCAACACTCTCCTTGCGCTCTGCTTACGCCCTTCTTACACCCTTTAATATCTTCAGGGTGTAAACAGGGTTTTCCCGTCGCGTACAACACCCTTCTAGCAGCTTTTACATCGAAAATAAGGGTGTTAGCAGTGTTTTGAGTACCATTACGTTTTTAAGGTTGTAAAAAAAAAAAAAACTTTACTCCATAATTAAGCAAAACGTCTATTGGCTGCTTTGTGAAGTCGTGACGTCATACGGTCGCTGGGTTATTCGTTGGTGGGTAATGGTCCGCCGCGGAACTACAGTGCCTGCCTGGAACGCGTCTTCGCCTGGTGTCTTTAGCGTCCTATTCAGCCATGCATCGAAGGTTGCTTCGAAGTGGCAACAAACGACGACACGAAATTCGAAGTGTCGTGCTGTCGAAAGTCGCGATCCTGCTGGCTGGTCGTTAAAGTTCCGGCAAAATTCTCGAGCAAACGCGAGTGTCGCTGTTGTCGTAGCGACCCTACTCATGGCTGCCGAAGGTACCGTGGACTTACAAGCTGGAGGGAGACTTTGCAGCAGAACACAGGCATTTGCCCCAACCAACCACCGCTGATATGACGTCATCAGTTGGAAATCGAGCACCACTTTTTTGGACGCGGTAAACACACCAGTCGGAGACGCCTTCCAGGCACCATACCGTAACGTCGTGAGACTAGGGAGTTTTCGTAGATCGTTTTCGGCGTTTCGCAGTGCTCTTCGCAACCCGCTACGATACCCGGAACTCTACAGTCAAGGCCAGCGGCGTGCAGGCGCAGTAGCGGCTTCTTCGTTACGGAGGGCTTAGCGGAGGGGGAAACGCGGTCTACGAAAACTCCCTATTATCTGGAGAGTTACGCTTCGTCATTCGAGAGTCAGCTGTGCGCATCGACGGTCTCCTAAGATATCACCGGCTCCCGTGAGTCGTACATTAGCCGAGCTGCTGGCGCTCGCTTTCACCTCCTCGTGGCGCCGAGCAAAGGTATCGGGCTGCGGATCGCACGCTCCTTTTTTGATTCCTTCTAAGCCGCTTGGTGATTACTTGTACGATTAATTAGGTGTATAACTATAATTACGTGCGATTAAGTGTGACGAAGTATTCCTATTATCGACGCTTCTATAGGCCTGTCGGGAGCTTCGGTACGCCTTACGTTGCCTCGCCCTATGTGGAACACTTCTCGCCACACTCCAGCGTAACGCTTATCGCGTGAGACTGGCCCATAAATGCATTCTGTGTTAATGCTGTTCTTAAACCATACTCCATTTCACATTACCTCCAACCGCAGCCAGCGCTGCGATGCGATGAAGCCGATAAAGCAGTTCCAAAAGTGGACATGATAAAAACAAAACAGCGCAAAGACAAGGACGAAGTAGAAAGAACAACAGGACACAGCGCTGTTTTGTTTTTATCTTTGTTTGTCTTTGTTTTGTTTGTCTTTGCGCTGTTTTGTTTTTATCATGTCTACTTACCAACTAGCCCAAGCTTCTACATTAATCAACTATATTTTCCAAAAGTGCCTCGTCACGGCACTCGTCGTCTTTGTGCAGTTTGCTATGCGGAGCGCAAGATCGTCCGCTTTTATGGCGGGGCTTACGGTGACGTCACAATGACGCCAGCTCTGATTGACTCTGATGGAAGGATAGTGGGTAGACCTCGAAGCAAGCTGCCTCGAGATCTATACACACTATCCGTCAGTCAGAACCAATCAGAGCTCGCCGTCGTTCTCATGTCACCGCAACCCCTCGCAAAAGAACCGGACGAACTTGCACTCCGCGCATATGACCGGCTGCACCAATCACGCACATTGAATTGGTCGTAATCCTCAGCTTTTTTTCTTCGCGTAATTGGCTTAACCGGTGATAGCAAACGCGAAAGGACGATGTACTTTTGGCGCTGCTTCCTTGGCTCCATCGGATTGTAGCCTTGGCTGCGGTCCGACCCAATAGAAAGATTTAGGCAACCGTTTCCGTCCATCCGATATGGCACGATGGACCCTCCAGTAGGCACTGAGCATGCGCTAGTCTCATGCGGTAGTAGAAAGTTTTAGGGAACCGGAACAAAATACGATCGATAAATAAAAACGATCGATACCTTGGATCGGGCGAGTGGACTGATCGTGTGGTTCTAAACGGCTTTGGGGGAACCGTATTTGCAGACGAGAGCAGACGATCGGTACAGGTCGCGCGCCCTGGCAACGGAAACCTGCATCGGCCTCGTTGAGAATGTAGAGATTTGCGGGTGTTTGTACAAATTGCAGAAACTGAAGTAAATTAAAATCGCATCCTACACATATAGAGAACCTAATACAATGTATACCTACTTATAGTTCGTCTCGTTTTTTTACTCCAATGAATGTGCTTCCGTAATACAAAACCTGGCGCTCCATGGCGTGTCGCCACTGGCGCTGCGAAGTTCTAAAATGTTCGTCTGCTAAAGGAGCAGACGAGCTTTCCAACAACAATGGCGCTCGATCTTTCTGACGATAACCTGAAGTAGGCTCTATTTGGCGAAAGCAATTTATAAAACGTTCTTTTGTACGACTGTCTGCGCACTAAGAGAAGGCGCTTGTTGGCGGCAAGGCATGGGACGTTCAACTTGGCGCCGATGGACGAGGAGGACGTCGTACATCAGTTCAGGTTCACAAAGGAGGATCTGCCCCATCTCCGATTGGCGCTGCGCATCCCGGAGATGTTGACAACCAACGGCTGATTCTGGGTGTCAGCGGCTCGTTCGCCACCGTATTTCTTTTTTTTCAGTTTACTTGATTTATATCCTCGGGGAATAAAATAGTTCCTCGACCGTACGTGGTAACTTGTTCTTGTAAGTCATACGTTCTCAGTGGGCAAGCTTTGGTGTTTTACATCAACCAAATATGATGTTTACTCCAACCACGTCCTGATATGATGAAAAGTCGCCGACAGCAAACTCGATTTGACACACTAATAAGAACTCGCTCGCGCGCGCTTATCATCAACATTCGAAGTCGTCTGCCAGCGATCCTGTGTCTTTGCCTCGAGGCCCACTGCAGGGTCGAGTATTAATAAAGTTATGGACAAATAATACTAGGAATATTAAATCGCGAATAAAATACCAAAAATAACAAAAATATACTCACTTTCTCAAGTTGAGGTGGTCATTTTCTTATACAAAGTTACGAGGAGGTCAATCCGTTCCTTCGCTCCTCGCAACGAGAAGTTCTTTTTCGACGCCGCGTTTAAGCGTCTTTCCAAAGGGCTGGAGTAAATAAAGGAATAGCGCCTAGCACCTCCCGAAGTAGGAATATATCATCTTCCGCTGAAACCCGCTTGCGAGGAGGAGGCGGAGGGACGGAGGTAGATACGGCGCTCATGTTGCTCTCTTACGGTAGAGATAGCAGACGGTCACGGTCGTACACCCGCGAACCGATCGTTGAGCGATGTACGGTACGACCACGAAAAATAAAAATAAAGGAAAACCTGTAAATTTACTGCTGTGCACTTATTAAAACTATCACCCAATATTTAAAGGGCTCGTTTTATAGGATATATCTGATTAGCATTAGAGCACAAATTTTTAATTCATGCAACAGTTTTAAACTAAAAAGTATCCAGAGCCTTGATACAGAAGGCTGTTGCTCACTCTGTTGACACTACAGATAACCCTCAGTCATAAAGCAGCTGTAGAAACGGGTGATAAGTGCTCAAAATGCACATCCCAACGTTTGTATAAAAAAAAACTTAAAATATAAAAAAAACTTGTAATATGAAAGTAAAAAAAACTTAAAATATAAAAAGCTTAAAATATACAAAACTTAAAATATAAATAAAGCTTAAAATATAAAAACTTAAAATATACAAAACTTAAAATATACAAAACTTAAAATATACAAAACTTAAAATATACAAAACTTAAAATATACAAAACTTAAAATATACAAAACTTAAAATATACAAAGCTAAAATATACAAAAACTTAAAATATAACAAAACTTAAAATATACAAAACTTAAAATATACAAAAAACTTAAAATATACAAAACTTACAATATATACAAAACTTAAAATATACAAAACTTAAAATATACGAAAACTTAAAATATACAAAACTTAAAATATTCAAAACTTAATATATACAAAACTTAAAATATACAAAACTTAAAATATACAAAACTTAAAATATGCAAAACATAAAATATACAAAACTAAGATATACAAAACTAAGATTTACAAAACTTAAAATATACAAAACTTAAGAATATAAAAAAACTTAAAATGTGAAGAAACTTAAAATATAAAAACTTAAAATATAAAAGAAAGCTTGAAATATAAAAACTTTAAATATACAAAACTTAAAATATACAAGACATAAAATATACAAAACTAAAATATACAAAACTTAAAATATACAAAGACTTAAAATATACAAAACTTAAAATATACAAAACTCAAAATATACAAAACTTAAAATATACAAAACTTAAAATATAAAAAACTTAAAATATAAAAAAACTTAAAATATAAAAAACTTAAAATATAAAAAACTTAAAATATAAAAAACTTAAAATATAAAAACTTAAAATATACAAAACTTAAAATATAAAAACTTAAAATATACAAAACTTAAAATATACAAAACTTAAAATATACAAAACTTAAAATATACAAAACTTAAAATATACAAAACTTAAAATATACAAACTTAAAATATACAAAGCTTAAAATATACAAAACTTAAAATATAAAAAACTTAAAATATACAAAACTTAAAATATAAAAACTTAAAATATACAAAACTTAAAATATAAAAAACTTGAAATATAAAAAACTTGAAATATACAAAACTTGAAATATACAAAACTTGAAATATACAAAACTTGAAATATACAAAACTTGAAATATACAAAACTTAAAATATACAAAACTTAAAATATACAAAACCTTAAAATATACAAAACTTAAAATAACAAAATTAAAATATAAAAAACGTAAAATATGAAAAAAAACTTAATTTATAAAAAAAGAAACTTTAAATATGAAAAAGAAAAAAGGTGTATGGGCCAACAGGATTTCAACTCTCCATTACCACTCCCCTACGAGCTCACGAAATTGACGCTCCAATCCACTGAGCTACTGAGCAAACGATTTTCATTTTTGCTAAATATTAATTTACCTCTATTGAGGACGTCCTATTGCGTTTTGTTCTGTATTCTTTATCTTATTTGCTGAATCCACCATTATGCACTTGCTGTCACATATGGCGCTCCTGCCAGGCACTACCACGAGTTATTTTATTCTTGTTTGAAGCCACGGCACGCTCTCTCCGCCAGCGAAATAGCCGTTTTGCTAACCAAGCGAGACTGTCCCTGTCGGCCATTGGTCGTGCCGGTCGTGCCTTACGGTTCGATCACCGCATTACGGTAAGATCGCAGAAGACAAGCGCATGCGCAGTTCGTACCGGAGAGCCCATCGTACCGTATCGGATGTGCAAAAACGGTTCCCTAAAACTCTCTAATATTCTCTGATGGGAAACGGAGTAATGGCGCAAACAAGCTACAAATGTCCGTTATGACCGTGGGTTGTATAGAGCTTCGACACGAAGGTGTCGTGTGACTTTTGGCTAGAGCTATATCATTTTCTAATTGACTCCGGCCGGCCGCGGGCCTGCACTAACGGCGAAATGCTTAAAGTTGGAGTTTTCGTGAAAGTTGTATGAGCTTTTGTCAGTGCGAGCATGACGAGAGAAGGAGCGAGCAGCGGAGGACATGCTATTTTAGAAAAAAAGGAAAAGTTTTCAGAATAGTTATTTTTGTTTGCCTTCTAAAACACCGATAACTACAATATATTTTCAGTTCCAACATTTTGATAGATTCGGGGACCTATCTGATTAAAGTACAACTGTGATTAAAAATTTTAAAAGGAGAAGTAGTAAAATGTAGGAACTGCATCTTCCAGTCTTTTTTGTTTTACCAGATTTGCGTTTTCTGCGTTGGCACAATAATGTACAAAGTAAGTTTTGGGAAGTTTTAATTTAAAACGTTCTCTGGAAAGAAAGACAATTTCTTTTAATGTTTAGTTTTGCCTTGAGAATTTATATAAAGTAAATAATACATTTATACAAATATAAGAACAACTGAAAAAGCAAATGTACGACACGTCATACTTTCACGTTTTATACGACTGCAGACTATGATCCTCATTTCCAAATAAAGGAAGAAATATCGGCAGTAAGTGGCAATATGTTGGTTCGTTCAATATTATATTAGTGTTGTTTATGATCAAAAAGAAGCGTTTTCCAGATATTCCGGTGTGACATTGTTTACAATACAAACGCTGTGCACATTTGCTTAATAAAGCTTACTTTCGAAAACCAAAAGCTACATGTTACGATGCACGATGAACTTCGTATTTTCTGGTATCCTTCCCCGTTGCAACAAGACACGGGTTACATGAAAGCAAACAAAAGCTTAGCTTCTGCAGACGGCCACATCGAACGTCTTTTCCTGAGCAATGTCTGCACACCGAAACGCCTGCACGTTGGCACTGTCGCTGGCGGAGTATCGCTGCCGGTTAAGAAAACAGACGAACTTAATTGCGCGGTACAACATGACCGTCCCTGATCCTCTCTGTGCCGTAGAGTGAAACGATATGCCCGTTGGTACATTGCTTCAGAATTAAAAGCGCCAGGGAACAGGACAAGCACGGAGACAAACAAATGCATACTATAAACTTAATTTTAATTTGCGTGCTTTTAATCTGCATATATTTCTGCTGTTTGCTTTTTCACAGTGTGTCTGTATGTGCGTGTGCGCAAGCGCGCGCGCTTGTGTGTGCGTTTGCGTTTTCTTTCTTTCACTGCGCGATAGCCGTCGTTGGTGAGGCTTTGCATTGGAACGCGTTCAGTTTATAGCAGCACTTTGGTTGTCTCTTTCTTTTTCTGTTCTCCGTGACGCTTTTCTTTTGGATGACTCTCTTTCCGCTGGAGCCAATCCTCTTTTACCAAATTATAACGTGACGTTCCATCCGAAAAAAAGAGAAGTAATTCATCCACCAAGACTGGTTGTCGCTGCAGTACCCAGTCTTTACCGTACCGGAAAAGCTAGAACATCGCAGTGTTCGGTTGCGCATGATATGAAACAATTACTCATATATTGCGCGACTGCACGACCTACCGACAACAAAGGAGGAACCTCCCAGATTGGCCTGGCGCGACACGACAACCTTCCAGTTTTTCCTTACTCGGCTTATGGAATTATCTACAAAAACAAGCCAAGGCCAGAAATGCCCTTCGGTGTTTCCTGAAGGAAACACGCCTGGGCAGATACTTTATGAAAACTTCATTAGTGAACCCAGTGGTGTGTGTGTGTGTGTGTGTGTGTGATGAGTGTGTGTGTGTGTGTGTGTGTGTGTGTGTGTGTGTGTTGCGTGCGAGTGTGTGTGTGTGTGTGTTTGCGTGCGAGTGTGTTTGTGTGTATTTTCTTTCTTTTGCTTTGCGATAACCGTCGTTGGTGAGGCTTCACATCGGATCCCGTGTATGGTTAGTGCACGATGTGACCAGAGACTTCTTCACTAAATTCAGTGGGAAATCACGGTGCCATTTGATTGTGGCGTCACAATTTCACATGACGTCACAGTTTTCATCACTAGATTCAGCGGAAAACTTTTTCGTTAAATATAGCGGGAAGCTTGGTCGGCTCGGTTTAGCGGGCATTGAGTGTCACGTGACGTCATGGTGTCACGTCATGTTACGGAGTCACGTGGCGTCACAGCTTCACATGAACACCGTCCGCTTAATTTCGCGACATTTCTTTTACACGCCAATGTAACTGTATGAAGCATTTGGAAGGCAACCACATCAGGTCATTAGCAGCACACATCAAAGAACCGGGTTATTATATTTTTACGTCCGGGTCTATAGGTGTTGTGTCTTCCCCATACATAACGTTTTTCTCCTCTTTAGTTTTTGTATTCCTTCCCTGCGCAGAGTAGCCAGCCAGGAATATTCAAGTAGGTCAATATCACTTGATTAATGTTTCTGGTGCAGCGCTTTTTTCCACTGACTATCTCTCACAAAATTCATATGCAGGCTTTGACGAGATTGTTTTTTTGTTCTCGAATTCTGCTTATCTAATCGATAAGCAAAATACAAAAAAAAGGGTTGGTATATGAACACATCGCCAAGGTAAACGTTTCGCCCAAAGATTAACGTTTATGATGAGACGAACACGAAAAAAATTAAACAAATCAAAATTTGATTTTTTTTTATTGCGCCGAGGTGACTTTTGCGTTTTCACATCCTTCACTTAGGCTTTACGTGTTTTAGAAAAGAACTCCGCCTTAAATACTCATCTGAACAATCTGTTCATCCTCACTTCAAGACCATCGTGATAAAGCATGCCCGGATATATGCTTACAGTCTGTGCTCGCTCTGAAAAGGGCAAAATATACTTCGGTTGGTCGTTGGACACTTGCTCAAGTCGTCATTTCTAGCTGTCTCGTAGATGGTCCCTGAGGCCACTTATGCTTTCTACTCTCAAAAGGCTTTGATGTTGATGCCTTGTCAGGGATTGTTTCTCACGCACAATACTTTCTTTGACGATCTCTTAAGTTTTGCTACACTGAAAACAGAATTCGTGAACGTAAACACCTGATACCTGACATGCTTGCTAATGGTAAATGTATTTTAACATATGGTCAGTGCTTCTATGCAAAGCTATAAAATGCTGCGCCGATCGTGACTAAGCGTAGGTGACGAAGAACAAGCAGCCCCAAGTGCTCTTCTTTTATTCGATCTCTGTCTTTCCTGTTGTTCGATGTCGTCTTCAATTTTGATTATTCCTCATTGTGCTGACTTGTTCTGCAACAAATATGAAAATAAATATATGTGAGCCAAAAGTCGTGGTTTCAATGTGCTTTCAAAACCCTTAAGATATGAGCCTAAGTTTGAGGGAGGCACATTGCGTGACTGAGTTTTTTAGAGCACTGCATGGACTCTCTTCTGCACTTTACTCAGACAAATTAGTGTAAAAACAGCAGTTTTCAACATACGTTGGTATCCCGATATGTTCATGTCATGTACTAATTAAGAAATAACATTCAATAAACTGTTCTGTTAAGCCTTAAAGGTAATCGGTTTTCATGTAAAACAATTGTCTTACAGCAAAAAGTAATTCGCATGCTAATCTTTTTTATATTTAACACGTGGCAGATGTTAATAGGTCAACGCTCTATTTGTGAGTCTACCTTCATGGCTCTTTTTTCGTGCTTTAAGGTTTTAGTTAGTGTTCAATTATTTTAAACAACAATTAGATTTCACGCACAAGATAATTCATTAAAAATGTCGGCTCTAGTTAGATAGCAGTTCTCTAAAAAAAAAAACAAGTGCGTGTCACCAACAAGCTATTTACGGCAGAAAGGATAAAAATAAAGTAATGAAAAACGTGTGCGTCCTGTCGTTTTGTAGAAAGTTCTATCAATATCATCATTGTCAAAATCATCAGTTTGTTTTGTGTGCTAATGAACAGCGAAATTGCCTCGATTATGACGCACAGAAGAGTAGTTATAGATCCCGAGAGGTTGATGTCCGCTCTGTGATCTCGTTATAGTATAGTATTCTATACGGGTTATGAAACTAGCTAAGATGGCATAACTAACATAGGTAGTAGCAATAAAACTAAATAAGAAATAATCAATGCGAATTGGTAATAACAAACATAAAGCTCACAGCAAATATCTTGTTTGGTATACACAATTATTAGTTAAATGTTGGTAAACAAAACCTAAACAATTTTATTTGCCTTTAATTTAGGCCGTTCTTTCGTCAGTGACCGCGGATTATATGTGCTTAGAATTTTCTGAGGTATGAACACTTCCCAATAAGCCTAGAATACGGCCTGACTTACTCTCTCAGTAGAAGTGGTCTCCAGAGCTCGCAGATATCACGCCGGGGGTCAACGCTCTGTGTATTATGTGGCCGGAGGTATATGCACTCGGGATTGCTGGCGCTGTACCTTGGCCATTCAGTCGTGGATGACGGGATTGATGGCTTCCTGAGAGATCATATAAATATTGCTTTTAATAAAGCCAGATCAAGAGCCGCATATTTTGTTTTAACACCAGTGTAACACAACTTTGTTTATGATATATGCACGCATAGGCTGATTTTAATGGTACCCAGCGCAAGCTCTAAAAAGTTAACACATGGGACAAAATGCTGCAGACTAAGTACAGTGACCGGCGATATGAACTGGAAGGCATGGGCGACGAGAAGGCAGCAGAGAGCACGCAGTCTAGAAGGCAGAGAGCGAAGCGTCAGAGCGGCAGTGGCGGTGTTTAAATTTGTGGACGCAACCCTTGGGCGCGATACAACTCTACCCTCCGCCGTGGGCATGATGGTGGGCAGAGCAGCTGCAGAGCAGATGCGCTGTGACGCGCACGATATATCTTACGCAGTGAGGATCGTGGAGAGGAATCGCGCGCAAGGGGTGCGCCCACAAATGTAAATGCAACCACCGCTGCCCTGACGCTCGCTCCTGCACTCTAGACCGCGTGGTCTACATTGCCTTGTCGTCGCTCGTGCATTCCGGCAGATATCGCCGCCACTGTACGTAACTCTGAACACGAGAGATCAAGCACGCACAAGGGACCCTATACTGGCAGATAACTAGAAAATAAATATAAGTGAGCTTACCCAGTCTCAATGAATGAGGTCCAAGTTCCAATCAGTTCCTTCATGAAAGCCAACTCGTCTTGTGTGTAACGAATACCCTTCAATATCTTTCTGACGCCTTCTCCAAGGGGAGGGGTGAACCTGCTGGTGTCGTTTATAAACGGTAAGTATCCAAGCGTGAACGCCAAGTCGTCATTGTGGGTAGGTCCGAAGGACTTTGGCCAGATGCTGTAGGACGGCCGATGCGCAAAGATGTATCTGTAGGCTTTAATTCCAAGCTCAGCCGCAACTTCTCCGAAGAGAATGGTGGGGCAGTCGACAACAACGTCGCCAAAGATCTTCTCTAGGATACTGTTGAGAGATGTTTCGTCGTGCTCAACCGAGTCGTCTCCAAAATAAGCGTGCACGATTTGTTTCGCGCTGGCGAGAGGGGCATCTAGCAAGGTTGAAAGGGCGACAGTTCCCGCGAGTCGATAGTCAATACTCAAAACTTCTGTGAGTTGTGGTACCTGGGATTTCAGGAAATCTAAAAAGTACGATCCTTCGTTGGAAGTCGATCCCAAAAGAATTTCCTTGGTGCTAAGGGATTTCCATATCTCTTTTGATCTAATATCGACTGGCAGAAATTCGTCACCATAAACCGGACTAAAGAACTGGTTGATTGGATCCCCTTTCTTGAGTGTTCGGTAAATTGTCTCCGCGTCGGGTTTCTGTAAACAGGTGACGATTTCAGAAACATCATTAGACCAGTCTTTTTCACCGGTAAAACAATCTAGGGCCCCAGCGACATTCAAAAATTTTCCTGCGCCAGCGGCAGTGAGACCTACAGCTAACGACAACGGTGTCGAACTTTGAAGAATGAGACGAGAAAATAGCTTCTGACTATGAGGCGAGATGGCATGAAGACCAGCAGAGATGGCTCCAGAGCTGAATCCGCTGAGCGTGATACGATTGGGATTTCCGCCGAATCGCCCAATGTTATCTCGAACCCACTTCAAAGCGAGATTTTGATCCCATAGACCAAGATTGCCAGGCAGTTCTTTTCTTCCCGATGCCAAAAATCCCAGGACACCCATGCGGTGGTTCATGGTTACGTAGATAACGTCCGAGAGCGAAACGAAATTGGCTGGGTCAGATAAAAAAAGAGACGAATCACCGATTTGGAACCCGCCGCCATAAATATAAACGACGACGGGAAGCTTCGTGTCACATTTACCAGACTGTGAACACACGGACGATGGCCTCCAAACGTTTAAGAAAAGGCAGTCTTCAGATGATATGGAGGCATCGAGGTAGTTGAGGGTGATCGTAGAGTAAGGCACGTCGTACTGCCAACAAGGCTTGGGTTTCACGGTGGCATTGTAGATTCCTTTCCAAGGCTTCGCCGGCACCGGTCTTTGAAAGCGAAGTTTCCCGACTGGCGGCTCTGCGAACGGAATGCCGTAGAATGCGTCCACGTGCCTTGCGGGAAGGGCCAATTTTCTGCCCAGGATGGGGCCATGGTCCGTGTGCACCACCGGAGCGTCGCTCGAAGGAATGGAAGTGGAAATCACCAAACGCGCACAAATAACGAGCGAAAATGTCCGAAACAGAGCTTCAGAAGGCATGTTGGCTTGGTCGGATTCCTTTCCGAATGCTATCAGATTCACTTTCGTTAACCAATTCGCATGGTATACTCTAGTCGTGTTTTTTAAGTCCCTTGTTGCACATTTAAAGAACCGTCGCTTACGCGCGCCGCTATATAGCGTCGGCTGTGACCTTGGCGTTCCACGCAAGTTGTTTTCGTCGTCGTGGCTTTTCTTTCCCATACTTCATTTCTCCACGTATGACTTTGTCAGTACAAGATTGCCATTTTTAAGATTAAGTTATTCTGTTTATGTTCAGTTGTTTTTACCTCATAATTGATGCATGAATTTCCCCACCTACAAAATGTTTTTATTTTTTCTTCTGGCCTACGGGCAAGACCAAAATAGCAATAGGCAACTGACGGCTTCGCCAATCACACTGTTGTTTATAAAATCTCTTGGGCCATTTCAGCAATTATGATTCTTTTATAGCACTGATTAGGCAAACTTCATCGCGCGTATAAAAACAAGCGAAAGTGGCGCTGAGATGGTGTCGTAATATGCCTGTAAACTGATGACATTTTCATATAGCAAATGAAGAAAGCGCGTTTTCTGTTTACATCGTGTCCCTGTCTTATTTTGTTTTTTGTGCTATTTTATGTTTAATGAAGGAAGTATGCTTGGCACCAGTGGGCGTGAGTAAAAAATGCAGCTTTGCAGATTACCCATTCATGCAAGTACTTCAAGCAGGTTGCGAGTGTGCATATTTACTTAATTTGTAAAAATATTTTCTCTAAAACAATGTTTTTTCAATATTATGAAATCTTGAAATTTATTTTTTAGATGCATTTGTTGTAATTCCCCTTGCAAATTGAGAAGAGCATCAAGTTTACATTTGATGGCCAGAATCAAGAGGATGATGCATCTGCGCGAGCGTCTGCATATATAGCAAGGTTACATTAGAACAGATACTAACCAACTAGAGCAGAGTATGTTTATGTCTCAATGCTTACGAAGCGAGTTTCTTAACAAGTGTATAACATTTCATGTTGTCATTTCTGTATTCATGGGCAGTTTCCAGGTGAAAAAGAAAAGTTGAAAGACATTGAGACACGAAAGAATAGGGACAAGAGAAACGACAGGACACGGATGTCATCGGTAATTGAAGACATAATTTAATGGCAATGTGCAGCTGCCGAATATATTTTATTTTAATGGGCGAAATCAAAACGCGGAAGAGATAGGACGTTTTCTACTCGTCTGTCTTCGAAGATCGAGTATGAATAATCAGTCCTTCCTGACGTCCGAACACCTATTCTAGACAGCCTAATAATATTAGTAGATTCTAAAGTATAGAAATTAGTCCATTTTAGTATTTATACATCTAGTATTTATCTAGGAAGGGAACATTGTTGATCCAATTTATAAACGAAAGGTTAAAACAATAAGGATGAATAAACTTTAATAAATAATCCCAGTTCTTATTTGTTAGATATTTTAGGAATGGCTAAGAATAATAACGTTCTGTCAGAAAATATTAACAAAATGAAACATTGTGTTTTTATGTTCTCCTTTAAAGCTGAATCTCCCAAGTTGAGCTTTGGTAAGAATTCATTATAACACAGCTGCACTGCTGGTCAGTAGTATTTTTGATGTTGGTAAATTTTCGAAATTTTCGCATTACTAACACTTCATGCATTAAATAAAAGAAATGAAAAATAAGAGGTATTAATTTGTTTGGATGGGTTTTTGGCACTCAGCTATATAAGACTGGCACTCAATAGAGGCGCAAAACGACGTTCAAGTTTTAAGAGGGGCGAGACAAACAATATTTTGTGTTTTTAGTAATGTTATTCCCAAAAAATAATACAATTCCTTGCAATAAAAAATAAGGAAACTAAGTAAAATTATGTTTTTAAGAAAATATACATTAAACATGCAATATTTTTTATATAGTCGCATGCCCAAATTCATAGAAACAGTCGTTTCTTAGAGACGCAATGTTGAATACATACTGAATACATATAGATGACTCTAGGTTTTCCGGAGATGTCTATATTTGCAGGATAGATTAATTATCTCACACAATAAAAATATGGAAAACTTAGCTAGACATTGTCAAAAAGACAGTTTAACGTTGTACAGCCATAAATTATAATGCCACTTTAGGAAAAAATGTGGCGTTCGTACGCAAAAATCCACATGGTCGCGGGGAGATAATTATAGAGTGCGAGGAGCTTCGGCGATAAGCAGAATGATAGAGCTTGATGCTCCGACGTTCGCGCGCGGTCTCTTTCCCTCCTTTCAATCAAAGTGATATGATCACTTGATACGATCATGTGGTTACTCACACGCTTCGCGCCCTTGGTGTAGACGGATTTTCTCCTCTTCCCAAGTCTTCCTTTCAGCGCAGTGGTCAAATATGGGTTGAGATCCACAGGATCTTGAATTCGATTCCCGATGGGGTGCCCTTAGAATTTTGTTGTTACCCCTCATTGAATTACACTCTGAGAAAAAATGGAGGAAAAGGTAGCAACGGCGCGTCTTCCTTCCTTCTACTGACGCGCCCCCAAGCGGACACGAGAAGAAGGGAGGAACGAGACGTTTTCTCCTTCTCAGGCAGACGGGAGAAAGCTTTCGCCGTCCCGACTCATATTCTTTCGGTTTCTTTTTCGAGCACGTCGCGCACGTTGTTTAATAAAAGTTGTTGAGTTGATTGAGCTTCAGCGGCAGCGAAGGCCGCCTGTGATTCCCTCTTCTAGCCCAAACCTGCAGAACATTTCGGTTGCATTGATGTTTTTATTACTAATTTTATCAAACGAGCAAACGAAGCCGCTGAAAACAGCGAAGTTCCGGAGCAGTGCCAGCAGCGCTACGTACACTGGGTAAGATGGCCGTCTCCAGATTGCGGAACCCACGCGGAACTACCGTAGCGGAACCACGCGGATTGTTTCGACGTTTTCGACGTTATGGAAATCACAGGAACTGCGTCTAAGACCGGCAGGTTTTGTTGCCGGCTGTATGGGTGCCTTCCGTGCTGAGTTCGGTTCTGTTTTCCGATGCCGAGAGCCAACCGGCAATCAACGTGGCTCTGTATTTCGGCGTGTCAGCAACATAGCAGCAACATCGTGATGGCAGTGTTGTGCGTTGTGAACAGAAGACTGGAATTATCGCCGATGTGACCGTGTGTTCGCGTATCAGTGGTGTAACAACAAGATGAGATGACGTAAACTGTCGGGCATTGAGGCCGCTGGTCGGGCCTTGATCGGAGGGGCGGGGTGTCGCAGGTTGACATTCCGCTTTACATTAAAGAGTTCAAGACGACTTCAGGGATTAGGTGCAATTGGTCGACGTGCGAATAGTCATGTTGGAACGCTGGTCTGAACAGTAAGCTCCTATCGTACTGTGACCAATGTGACTGTCGGTTGTCTCCTCCCCGAGAGCGATTGCGCTCTGGTGAAGGACTGAACAGTACGAAATTATGACGGAAAGTACGTATATTTACAGTGTAGAATTTCAGCATTAAAAAAGAATAGTAGGTAAAATCGAAAAAAAAAAGAAGAAGAGAAAAAGCTACTCTTTATTTTGCTGTTTAAATATATACTACAGTTCCTGGAGAAACTGCTCTCCAAGTGGCGCGCTGGGATGAGCCCTAGAAGTTTTCGAGCTCGTTACGGCGTAGCTTTGTACACTTAACACCTGCCGCAAGTCGCGTCTTTGACTGCATTCAAGTTGATCGAAAAGCGATTTCTCTGCCCGTGAAGCATCACTTCCAGCTGAGTGAATATCTGCTCTTCAGAGATTAATTCAAGACTGCAATTGAAGCCGTGCGCAGAACAGCACAAATAGCAAAACAAACACTACAATAGAAATACAGGCTACCGCGTGCCGTGCGGGAAACAAACTCATGGCTTCGAACCGCATTGAAGCGGCTTGATTTATTTTGCTTTCAAATAATTACGGCATGATCGAGCGATTAGTTTTTAATAAGAGATTCATTCCCTGAGCCACTCAAAAATACTCTCAAAGGTATGACACTCTGGAAAAAATTCAACATGCTGGGAACATTTTTATTGCTTAAGTAGTCACCGAAAAGTTCCGTACGTTCAAAACGACCAGTATAAAAGACGGAAACGCAGAGCTCGGGTGTAGTGTTCGGATTGGTGTGCCGTTGTATTGACATTTGCATATGTAATGTGTGTGTATACCCTCAATGTATGTTGACCTGATGCTTGTAGTATACGTAATGTATTGTTGTATAGTAGAGGATCCCGAAGCTACAAGGATAGCCTGAGGAAACAAAAATATGTTTTGTAGAACATGAATTGGGTACCTAGCGCCACCTAGCCTAGCTACTTGCAATGGATGGATGGATGGATGAATACGGCTGAACCCTTTGGATCGGGCGGTAGCTTACGCCACGTAGCCAATTTGTCGTACCATTTAAGCTTAGAATATTGAAACGTGAAAACTATATTCACTCCACACTGAAAAGAAAGTGAGGCTATAAAACCCCCTTGCCATCAGTTAATAAGAAAACTACCTAGTTTTTTCTCGCTTTCTGCCACTATTCACTTAATATTTGCTTAGTAATCTCTACTGTCTTGAAATCCACTTTCCCTTCGCTGTCTCTAAACACCCAATGGCTTTATTAAATCTATGTTTGTCTTCGGTAGGCATATGGTGAAGCCTTTTACAGCAGAGAGTATCAAGTGCTCAGCCGTCTGGAAATTACTACTGCTTGACTCTACCATCTGGTGGCAAGCGATTTAACCTTCTTTCACGCTACGCAGTAAACAGCGGCTTCGAGTTTGTACTTTTGAGAGCGGCTTTTGGTTTCGCGGATTGGTTCAATTTCTGCGTGATGTACAGTTGATTGAAAGAATTGTGACTCGAGGAACAGCAGAGGTAAGACTTGAAGTGCGCGAAGTAACTGCTGGTATCGGTTGTCTCCGTTTAACATCGCAGTGCTGACGGCGAAGACTGAGTAACTGCTTTCGAAACGCAAGTTTCTGTACCTGGCTGAGGGAACCTGGCTTCGGAAATAAACAAAGTTCGCGGAAAGCTCGTGTTACGCTTTTATTGGCTGCTCCTTTCGTCCCGTACAAGAAACGTCGTCCTTGTTGAAGCACTTATTGAGCTCGATTTGCTCAGATTCAGCGCCGCCATAATGAGATGCAGGCGACGGAGGAACTCTTTGCTTTCCTGCTTTAGGGACGAAGGTTTCTCCCCTTTCTAAAGGAACATAGGTTACAAGACCGTTCCTTCCCTTATGAAGGACTATCCATACTCCTTTTCACGAGTACTCTTTCTTCTAAATTATGTGTTCTTGTCCTGTGCAGTACGTGTTATACGTTTCGTAACGGTTTCTGTGGTGTTGCGTCAGGCTTTTCTCAGGGATCTCAGCCCTGAACACGGTTCTGCATTATAAGTTCATTTGCGCAACTATTAAGTGCCAAGAAATCTTAAAATCATCTGCCAGTTTTCTGCTAAAATTTCTATGCGGTGATAGCTTTGTAATGGTTTCCGCAAATGAGAACATGGTGAGAGGGGGATCGGTGGCCGAGTGGGCTGGCGCACACTAGAGTTCTGTATAGGCGTCCCTACGGGAGCCAGAGTTGCGCGTTTGATTCCACGTGCCGCTTGCCGCCCTCGCCGCTATTCGCCGAGATCCGATCACGTGAGGAGCCGAATCAAAGTGTCGTGCAGCAAAGTAGACGTTGCACGCGCCCCGACAGTACGTTCCCCTGCTTTTGAGCGCGCCGCGCGCCTCGAACGCGCGGCTGCTGCTATTCGCCGAATTCAGTCACGTGAGGAGCTGAATCCACATGCCATGCATGAACGCGCAACTCTGGCTCCCGTAGGGAGCCTATACAGGAACTCTAGCGCACACCGGCTCGGAGCACGTGGAGCGAAAGCTCGCACTGCAGAATTCAGGATCCTGGTTCAATCCCACCCCTGCCCGTTTCGGTCTGGATGAGCATCGTACCGGCGGTGCGGTCGGTATCACTACTGCGTGATGCGCGTTAAAGACCCCAGGCTAGCGGTTGTACTGCACTGGCTAAATTGCTCATCTACAGCGAGTGACTCGTCGCAACATTCAAAATGGCTGACCAACGACTCCCTGTATAAATATCACACAACCCTAATTATTATTAGAACATGGGCGGAAGAAAACTCCTGTTGCAGTAATGCATCGGTGGAAATTCTGTTCCGCATAACGTTTTTTCACGAACTCCACGATACGTACGTCGACTTGCAACTAAATTTTCAATTTTATTAAACATTGTTTTACGTAAAGCTTTAAATTGATTCCCAATATTATCCCGATGTTTAAATAAACCGGGTTTGCGCTTATAACATCAGACACCTATTTCTTGTTTATTGCGAAATGGTTGGAAACTATGTGGAGTTGTGCAAGTATAGTTTTCATGTTTTCATGCTAGCGTTGGACGATGAACATTGTTTTTAAGTATAAAATTGTTTATTTTTGAAGATAGGTATACAATCAATTCTAATAAATCTCCTCCGCCATACATATAACTGTAATTCGCTGAAATCTTAAAAGACAGTTTAATGTTTCTAAAATATATGATTAAACACGTAACAAAATGGATATAAAGCACAAGTCACACACGCACTTGTTTAAATAAAAAATCACAGTCAAACCATTCTCCACAATAGTCAACATGCTATCACGTGCTTCTCAACTTCCTGATGTAAAAAGAGATGTTAAAAAGAAAACTACATATGAAACTATTATATATTTATAGTAATTACAAAACAAAATAATAGACAGCAGCTCCAAAATGATCCGCCGAGATGATGATATTTTTAATGAGCAACACTTTGCGGTATTGAGCTTAATATCAATAAGATAAACACTAAAAATCCTCAAAATCAATATTCAATATACTTCCCATCATACTGCGTGTGTTATGCAACTAAAGGGGTCTCACTAAACGTACCCCGTTCCAGCTATTAAAAAAAAACTGAATCACAGTTGCGGTGTAAGGATGCACGAGGGGCGCACCATATTGATTTGCCAAAATGTGTTTGTACTACAAACACCGGTCACTCAGATGTCGGCACATAGGTCCATCTTTTCGATGGACTCCCTAGAGCCGAAAGCCCTCTGCCTCACCTGTAAGGCGCAGCCTCTATGCCCTTCTGGAGCCACTTTTCCGGAGTGTCTCACACACACGCAGGGCAGCTTCTTCTAGCGCATGATGACCGCAAAATAACGTCCTCACCGTCTTTTTTTGCTTGTGGCATTATGCTGGATAAAGCCTACTGAGGGTCGGACCATATGCATGACCAAACGATTCCTGAAGCCACAGCATGTCATAAAGATGGCCAGACCCGATGAAGGTGCCCTTAGTCACTGCGTTGTGTCCTCGTGACTGCAGTGACTGTTGGCGTGTACGTGGTCGACACCGCATAGAAAAATTGACCGCATCTCCACGTGGTGAATGATGTTGGTTGGGGCGAAGCTCTGGTGGTGCTTGTCTGCGTAGACGCTGAGCCGCAGCATGCCGAGCCTTTCGTTCGTTTTCATCCATGTCAGAAAGAGAATGTGTGGTATGGAACGTGGTTATGTACGCATTTGAGCATTTGACCGCAGCGCCCTCTCGTCTATAAACGTTGAGCCAATGCATGCAAAGTTTAACGCGATTATATACGCATTTGACCGCAGCGCCCTCTCCTGTATAGACGTTGAGCGGCTACATGCAACGTTTCATCCATGACAGAAACCCCAGGTCTTGAGTTACTACCACATCTCAGAGCCCCCTACTCGTCCTGTCGCTGCGCAAACAGATTTCAACATTTTTTTTCATCATTTTTTTCATCTTTGTTTCTTTTTTTCTTTTTGCCCTACACGAGCACGTGAGCTCACGAGCTCGTAATTTTTTTATCATTTTTTTCTTTTTTTTGCTTTACACGAGCACGTGAGCATGTGCTCACGTGCTCGTGAGCACGTGATCTCACGAGCAGAAGCTGGCACCGACGCCACCTACGGCGGACGGCGGACGGACATACGGACATGGCTGGCCCTGTATCCACACGAAGGAGAACTCCGCGGACGGATGTCGTGACGTCAACAACCCGGAAAACTCCGTCCCCGGCTCCGCCGCGTGCACCTGCGGAGCTTTCGTGCTGGCGGTACGAAGCCTCCGCGCCTCCGCCACGGAGGGGAACGGCGCCGCGAGGCGTCAAAAGGGATGACGTATATCTCACGTGATGCGCGCTCCGCGGAGGAAAGTGGCGGATTTCTCCTTCGTGTGGATACCCCCACACGAAGGAGAACTCCGCGGACGGATGTCGTGACGTCAACGACCCGGGAAACTCCGTCCCCGGCTCCGCCGCGTGCACCTGCAGAGCTTTCGTGCTGATGGAACGAAGCCTCCGCGCCTCCGCCACGGAGGAGAACGCGCCGCGAGGCGTCAAAAGGGATGACGTATGTCTCACGTGATGCGCGCTCCCCGGAGGAAAGTGGCGGATTTCTCCTTCGTGTGGATACCCTTAAGGAGCTTCGCCCCTAATAATGAAAGCCTTCGCATCGCCTCCTCCTCCTTCATGAAACGTTGTAGTGGAAGCTGCTCGTTCACGTTGGCTGCAACGAATTCGCCGGGGAGCCGCAGGGTAGTGCCGTAGAGCAACTCAGCGCTGGTGCACTGCAGGTCACTCTTGAGTGTTGTGCGCATGCCCAGGAGGACGAGTGGCAGCACTTCGGTCCAGCGTGAGGGCTCGCCGTAGGCGGTGATTGACGCTTTCAGGTGCCGGTGCATCCGCTCCACCAGGCCGTTAGCTGCGGGATGATAGGCGGTGGTGCGAATCCGATGTGTTCCCAAGAGCGTTAGAAACTCTCTGAAGAGGGCAGATTCGAACTGGCGACCACGGTCGGTTGTGACCTTAGAAGGTGTACCGAAGCGCGCAATCCACGTCTGCAGAAACGCCTTAGCGACGGTTTCCGCGGACATGTCTCGCAGGGGATAGCCTCCGGCCAGCGGGTGAAGCGATCCACACAAGTGAGTATGTAGGAACAGTCTTGCGAGGGTGGCAGAGGTCCCACAATGTCAATGTGAACCTCGCTGAACCGGGCATCGGGCGGCAGGAACGGAGAGAGCGGAGAAACAGTGTGACGCTGCACTTTAGAGCGTTGACACTGGGTGCATGTGCGAGCCCAATCTCGAATGTCCGTGTTCATGCCCGGCCACACATATCGGGCTTTCACCAATGCTTGTGTGGCGCGGATTCCGGGATGGGAGAGGTTATGCAGAGAGTCGAACACTGGGCGTCGAAAGGACTTCGGCACGAACGGGCGCGCGGTGCCAGTGGAAATGTCGCATGTGAGGAGCTGAGTGCATGTCGGCAGGGGCACGTCTTGAAAAATTAGCGTGGCTGAAGAAGCACGTAGATCTCTGAGCTCTTCATCTTCTCTCTGAAGCGTTGCCATCTTGTCAAAATCAATGGGAGTAGCGGACGTAAGGCTGCCCACGTTGGCACGTGAGAGAGTGTCAGCTGCGGTGTTCTCAGTTCCCTTTACATGGCGGATGTCGGTGCAGAACTCCGATATGAACGCCAGATGTCGAACTTCTCTGGGGAGAGCCCATCCGTTTTGGTGGTGAAGGCGTGGATCAGGGGCTTGTGATCTGTCATGATGTGAAATGACCGTCCCTCTAAGAAGTGGCGGAAGTACCTGACTGCCATGTAGACTGCCAGCAGCTCGCGTCCGTAGGTGCTGTAGCGAGTTTCCGCAGGTGACAGGGACTTCGAGAAAAATGCCAGAGGCTGCCAAGTCTCACCAACAAGCTGCTGTAACACCGCGCCAACGCCGCCATCAGATGCGTCCACCATGAGGCGTGTAGCTGCATCTGGTTGAGGGTGGACGAGGAGCGCAGCTGCCGCCAGGTCTTCTTTGATCTGCACGAACGAGGCCTGGGCCTGGTCAGTCCACTCCAACGGGGCGGTGTTTGGTCCCGGGGATGACAGGAGATCGTTCAGAGGCTGCAGTGTGCGTGCGCAACCTGGGAGGAATCTTCGGTGGAAGTTAATTAATCCCAGAAATTGGCGAAGTTTTCGTTTGTTGCCTGGCTGAGGGTAATCCCGAATTGCTTGCACCTTATCGCCGAGCGGGCGAAGACCGTCGGAGTTGATGCGATGTCCCAGAAAATTAATTTCACTAGCCCCAAACTGACACTTGTCTGGGTTGATGAGTACACCATATTCTTCGAGGCGAGTGAAGAGTTGCCGCAGGTGTTTTGCATGTTCTTCGGCAGAAGTGCTGGCGACGAGAATGTCATCGACATACGCGTAGCAGAAATCCAGGCCTCGTGTTATCTCGTCGATAAACCTCTGGAAAGTCTGCGACGCGTTCCGAAGTCCGAAAGGCATCCGGGTGTACTCAAACAACCCAAACGGCGTAGTGATGGCCGTTTTTGCGATGTCAGCTTCTTCCACTGGTATTTGGTGGTAGGCTTTGACGAGGTCCACCTTAGAGAACACCGTTGCTCCGTGAAGAGTTGCTACGAAGTCGTGCAGGTGGGGCACAGGGTAGCGGTCTGGTTGGGTCACTTGGTTGAGGGAGCGGTAGTCACCGCAGGGACGCCAATCTCCCGGGGTGGACTTGGGGACCATATGTAGTGGGGACGACCATGGGCTGGACGATGGTCGTACAATGCCGAGTTCAAGCATGTGCTCGAATTCTCGCCGAGCCACGTTCAGTCGCTCAGGTGGTAGTCGGCGAGGGCGTGCATGAACAGGTGGTCCCGACGTGATGATGTGGTGCGTAATGTTGTGCTTGATGGGGCGAGTTGTGGTCACTGGAGACGTCAGGGAAGAAAACTCACGCAGCAAATCCTCGAAGTCTGACTTGACTTGCGGTCGGAGTAGTGTCGAAGTCACCGCCCCCGGGGCCTCCGCGATGCCGTGCACGGACAGGAGCGTTGTGGCATCTCGTAGCCGGGTGTTGCGCATGTCAACGAGGAGACCGAAGTGGCGGAGGAAATCAGCTCCGAGGATGGCGTGACTGACGTCGGCAACCAAGAAAACCCAGCGAAAAGTTCGGCGTAGACCGATGTCCATCGTCAGAGAGCGCTGGCCGTACGTTGCAATTTTTGTGGCATTCACCGCTTGCAAGTTGTAGCTTGGGCGACTCCGACGATCGACACGGGAAGCCGGGATTGCGCTGACCTCTGCACCTGTGTCCACCAGAAAGCGGGTCTTGGATACTTTGTCCACAACATAAAACAGGCGTGGTTGAGGAGGCACTCCTGATACGTGAGACAATTTTTCATGTTGAATTTGCGTTTGGGATGGTACCAGATGTTCTCTCTTCACATTAGTTTCGTTATTATGAGAACTGTTCGTTGAAGGCTCCCTCGCTGCTCATCTGGGCTAGTTGGGCAGGTGGAAGATGGAGAAAAGCGGCGCGCCGGGAGGCCAGGAGCACCGGCCGCTTTCAGTGCGTGGCCCGGGTGTTTCCCTGTTGAGCGCAGGGCGGGACGCACTTGGTGGCGTTGTCGCCAAAGCGGTGGTGGTACCAGCAAACTCCAGTACTCTCAGGCGCGCGCGACGATCCACGAGGGCGAGAAAAGGAGCGAGGGCGTCTCGGCCGGGGTTTTTCCAGAGTTGCGAGTGCCTGCGCGATGCGCTGGACCTCGTCGCGCAGGGCTCTGAATTCCGTGAAGGAAACCAGGTTCTTTACTTCGTTTGCGGCTGGAAACGCTTGAACCGAGCTGTCGATGGCAGAGATGCTGGGTGACGCAACTTCCATTACCCTATCCGCCAGGGCAGCGAGATCGTCAAGATTCATGTCTCCGGCCCCTGCCAACACCATGCACACATTAGCCGGGAGGCGCTGCAAAAACAACTGCCGAAGGAGCGAGTCGTCGACCGTCGAAGCTTTCTCCCCGAGCAGCTGGCGCATCCCGCGGAGTAACTGGGACGGTTTTCGGTCCCCCAAGTCCTCCGCAGTCAGGAGCTGTTGCAGGCGCTTCTGCTCGGAGAGGGTGGTGCGGCGGACGAGCTCGAGTTTCAGCCGGTCGAATGGCTGGTCGGCCGGGGGAGAGAGTATGATGTCGCGCACCTCCGCCGCTTCCGTTGGGTTGAGGGCGGCGATTACGTGGTGAAATTTTGTTTGTTGGGAAGTTATACGCCTGGTTGCAAATTGGGCTTCAACTTGCGCGAACCAGAGGGCTGGGTCCGCCGGCCAGAAGCACGGAAGTTTGAGAGCGACGGTGGAGACGGTGGGGGAAAGCGGTGCTTGGGCGGCCGCGTCAGCCGCGGAACCGTTGGTGGAAGTCATGTTTGCTCACCGCGTGGTTGCTTGGGGTCGTGTGACCGAGGTGTGCTGTCCGGAACTCCGGGTCACCAATTATGTAGAGGAGATGTCCGGTACATAAAACTATTTATTACACTTGACTACACAAGGTACAGCAATACATGAGCGCGTTGGCCCTGGTGCGGGCGTGTCTCTCCGATCCCGAAAGTGTAACTCGAAACTGTTTACTCAAACGCCCGCGCCCTCCGGCGGCATACCTCAGCAGGCTCTAGTTGCCAGACGCCGGAGGCGAAACCGAAACTAAACGTGTGGCGAAACCGAAACTAGACATGCGATGTCCACAACGTCATCACAGTCAGATCGCGCTAACTCGGCTATTGGGCCCGAGTCCGACTTTCGACGCGCTGATTGAACTCAAGCCCCGGCCGAACACTGACGCAGCACTCGTGCCAAATCTCAGGCTTCGATCGATCTGATTCTGATGACGGGCGGAGGCCTTCTGCTTATCTAGGTGGTGTTGGTCTGATCGGGTTCAGTCGCTTTTGGCACGTCGTATGGCTAGTCGGACGTTTCGCTCGCGCATGAATATGACCTGGTCGGGACCCCGTGGATTACCTATTGGATGGTATGAAAAAGAACCCTGCGAGGACGCATTTCGAGGTCATTAATACGCTAGAAGCCGCTGTCCAGGCATGGGTGTGAGGCACTTCCCGAATGTGGTTCCAGCAGGGCATGGAGAGGCTGCCAAATAGGTGGTGCAAGGACATTTGGCCCGAGGGACAGTCTGTTCAGGAGGTCGACATATGTGCTCACCTTTAAGTAACCAGTATCCGGATCAAACGAATACATTTTCAATCAATATGGTGCGCCAGACTTGCATGTAGGTGAGGTCACACAGCACGGTGCGAAATTTGTGACGCGATCGCCCAGATGAACTCATATTGGCACGTGCCTGAGCAACCTCAGCTGGCAGCGTCTCTTCCTTCCAGTCGTCACGACTAAAGAATAAATTAACAACCCAACTCACAACCAAACAAAACAAACAAACAAAAATTTATTGTTCCCATGTCACCCGGTTTCGCGCTATTTCTGCTTGGTGCGTCTGCTCGGACCTTAATGGACACTGGCTTCAACACCACGCCGGCGATCCCTCCGTTTAAGCGCGTTCATGAAACTGTTATTTCCGCCGTTGGGTCATGAAACTAGGGTCCATGACGAAGCAGTGTTTAAGCAACACCCGTTGTACAAGTTCCAAGTTCTACATGACGTAGCGCACCCAGAAAACGACTTTAGAACAAGCACGTCTCCCATAGAGAAGCATGAGCAATCGGGCCCACGACAAGTTGCCATTAGCCATTAGCCTCAATGTTGCTTGCATGCTGCGCCTTGCTAGAGTGGCGATATCCTTTCGAAGTATAAGTGTTGCCTTCTACGATGAGGTGACCTCGTATACGTGAGACCATTGGATTGGCTTATGCCCGTGAAAGTGTCGAACAATGTAGTACTTAATGAGGTCGGGATAAATTAATCCAAGTAGAGGCTTTCTCGACTTCAAAGAAGCATCGCAAATGCGGTCTCGTATATGCGTTGTTTTCGCATTATCATAAGATGCAACGCCGACAAGTAACGTATAGTTACGGAACACGGGATTTAGATGTTCCCAAAGTTATCACACGTCATTTCACAAGGGGTAATGCTCATAACTGAAATAGATCATAAACGGCTACATATGAGTGGGAGGTAAGATTGCGGTTTAGCCAGGACAGAGTTAAGGGTAATTCACACACTTACATTGAGTCCGACGGAGTGCGACGGTTGCTATGGCAACAGATGCGTCGGCTCGAACAAAACGGGGTAAAAATCGGTTTCGTTGGAGCCGACACAGCTGTTGCAATGGCAACCGTCGCACTCAATCGGACTAAACGCAAGCGTGTGAATCGCCCTTTTCCCTCACTCTGAGAGGGCCTCCTGCCCAGCAACGTTGTGGCACTCTTATGGACCTTTTTCAAGAAGGGTTCAGCACATGCGCGGGCTTTCCTCTCGCAGCGGCGAAAGCTCTAACTTCGGTTGGCGTCCGGAAGAATGGTTGCACTACCTCTCCCGCCTTTTCCGCGACTCGGATCAGCCGCAGTGAAGGCAGAAACGGTATCGCAGCTCTTATTCCATCCACCAACCGTAGTTGGAGTTTTAGCCAGTTGGTGTCGTCTTTATGTAAAAAGGTCTATTAGCCGTAATTAGCCGCCTATCGGGGAGTTATCTGGTGGCGCTGCTTTCAACTAAATTGAGAAGAGGGCTTTGTGAGGCAGCTACGACGAGCGCAGTGTTCACACTTATATAATACCTTACAGCGTGATCCCAGTACACCGAAACTTTAATGGTTAATTCACAAAGCGTTATTGCGCGTTCGTTGTCGAGGACAGAAGAGATGATGCGACCGACTCCGAGCTTACCTGAAAACGTTGTTTATTCGCTTGTACCGTAAAGGCTCGTTTGGCGGCGTTGGTCATAGAGCCGTCGCTTGCAGCAGTGTGGGGGACGGAGCGATCTCGTTGGAGTAGTAGTTGGGCTCGAGAGGGTGGCGTAATTGTGCTGTTGATACGTGCTGCGAGCAGGATGACCCGGGAAAACGTGAAGCCGTACAGGGTAGTTGACTATGAGTTCAGTTGTAGTAGAGGCAGCAAACAACGGGAAAAGAACGATCCGGTCGTGCTGTTTGTCCGGCACAATATCGGCAAGGAGCGTGTGTCCTTGGGCTCGAGGGGAGAGGCGGCCATCTGCGGGGCCAATGCAATGTCAACCCCGGTGCTGGAGAACCGAGCAAACAACAGACGCCTGACCTAGCAGTGATGGGGAGGCCATTGCTCGGTCAGCGATGTGCCTTGTTGAGAACAGGGTGGGGCCCCCTGACTTGCGATTCCTCCGTTTGACGCGGTGCGGCACGCCCTACACATTGTTGTTTTGTACGCTCCCGTGCCACGCCAGCACCACGCCACATGGATGGACACGGCTGCCGGGGCGACACCAGGAACTGCGGCAGTTCATGAGATGTCAATGAACGTTTTCTTGACAAGTCGGCAGGAAGAGCCAGCTTGTCGCAGCCCGTTCCTGGGAGATTCCGGCGGCAGACACGATGGGGCAGAGACGGGTGGAGGCTGCGTATGTGCGAGGCGTAGAAGATGTGCCTCCCACATATTCGTCCGAATGGCCGATGCGTGCATCTATCTTAGACGCGGAGAACGTCCGTCCGGATGGCAGGTGCTCGGAGTCAATCATCACGTCCGGGTAATCGATTTGTATAAGCTCGTTTGTTGTTGAGGACGAAATATATGGTGCGGCCGACTCCGCGCTTAGGTGAAAACGTTCAGCTTCTTTTCGCGTGCCACACAGGCTCGTGCCTACGAGCATAGCGTCGTCGTCTTCGTTAGTGACATTAGGTCGATGGACCACCTCAAACGTCATCTTCTAACCAATGTATTTCTTTATTAAGCTTAAAATATTTATTTAAAAAAAGCCGTGAAAGCTACAGTAGTGCGGTTTGTGGAGGTGAGTTATACGGCCAGAGGGACATAATTCAGAAGGCTAATCGTCATGATAAGTCAAATACTTAACGAAATGTGTTAATTAATTTTTAAATAAAGAAATGTACTTGTGGTTTCAATTATAAACTTGCTGAGCGTCATCCAAAGCCATTAAATCAGTTTTTTAGAAAGACTGCGCACGTGGGAGGCGTCATAGTGCGCTAAAGAAACAAGGTTGTGGTAAGAAAACACGAATGATAAGAGACGCAAAAACCGCGCGGGCGCGTTATCGCGCCCGTAGCCTTGCTCCTGCTGTACGAGTGGTAGCTTTAGGGCTACACCGTGCTTCCCACGTGCTCCAAGTCTTTTTAATATTCACTTTATTAATATTCACTCAGCAAGTTTCTAGTTAGAGCTATATGTTAATTTCCAATAAATATAACGTTAATTGACATAATCTAGGTAATTAGCAGACTGATCGTAATGATTAGCCCTCTATACTATGTACCCTTGGCCGTGTAGCTCACCTGCACAGACAGCCTTCGTGTAGCTTTCATGGCTTTTTTTTAAACAAATGTGTTAAGCGAAGACACACCTTGTATAGCTGCCGCTCGCCAAGGCCTATATTCACCTATATTCCGATTGCTGTGGAAAAGCTTCCAATAGACCTTTGTCATTTATCTCCTCGAGTTTGATATTGCTATTGCTACAAGCATATGACGCAACATTACTTCGTGTTATTTTTTTCCCCAAGACAGCACATACAGGAGGCTAAGGCTCCAACAACAATGCTTATCAATGGAATCCTGAGGCGGACGTGCCATTTCGTAAAATCATCGGTCTTTGTACAGTCAGCACGGAATGAAACCCGAACGCCGGAACGCGTGGCCTTCGATACAGGCTGCTCCACCTGGAGGGCCCCTGAGAACTAATGAAAATGCACCTAGGTGCGAGGGTGCGGGTCCTACTAAGATGTCCTCAACCCTCACGTGGGGCGTCTGGGACTTCCGCGTTTCGCCGGTGGCGCGCTGTAAGTGCCGTCACTCGAAGTTTTTTTCTGTTGCCGCACTGTAGGAGCACTGTCGCCCGGTCGAGACCGGGCGGCCGCTTAACCTGGCTATAGCTCTCTGCGATAGGTCCTGCTCAGACAGGGTGATGAATTTATTCCGCTCCGGAATTGATAAGCCTGGCATGTCGGTGGTTACCCAAGACAGCGTCAGCAAGCAATTCCTCGCTTTTTAAGAATCGTCTGATAACCTCGCACGAAAACATGCGCATTGCTCATAAAAACCGAGGCATCCGCGTCAGTCTGTTGCAGCCTTCTTTTTTCATAAAGAGTACGGTGTAAGAACAAGCGAATTTTATTTCGCGTATATGACGTTTCACTATTTCTCAGAAACCGCGCTTGACACGTTCTTCACCGGAGCCCCAGCGTGGATCCGGTGACACGTCACCAAGCACTACGGGTCTTCCGTGCACGAAATGTTTCAACTGTCATTTCGCCCTTGCGATACACAAAGCGATAATGAATGACAGCGCTGAAGAGATATCGCTGGGAATCCGATACACAAAGCGAGTGACAGTGCTTTTTTGTATCGGATGTGACGGCGCTTACAGCGCGCCACCGGCGAACCGAGGAGCTCCCAGACGCGCCGCGCGAGGGTCGAACTCATCTTAGTAGGACCCGCACCCTCGCACCCTGGCGCATTTTATTTAGTTCTCAGGGGCCCTCCAGGTGGAGCAGCCTGTATCAACGGCCACGCGCTCCGGCGTTCGGGTTTCATTTCGTGCTGACTGTACATACAGAACAGCATACAAGACATAGATGAGGTGTGCGCGTATTCTTCGGGAATCATTTTTATTTACTTGGTCGTCATTTCGCTGAGAAGCTCATCTTCAGAAGCTAGACCTTTAAGCCTAGCGTTAATTGTCATTCGGGGACCACCAGGAGACTCAATCTGAAGTATCGAAAATTCATCGCTCGAAATGGCAGAGGAGGCGAATCGAAACAGGCAATAAAGACTGCTGCAACTCGTCATTTCAGACGGATCATGTACTGATAATGCAAAGTGTGAGTTATTTTGCCCTACTTTCCGCATATTTGACAGTTTGTGTCTAATACCTGTTTTCTGTCCGTTAGAATATATCGAACGGTGTAACTAACTGTAAAAAACAAAAAAAGTGTTTTTTTTCGAATTATACATATTAAAATAAAGGACAGTTTATATAAAAATCAGTACACGTCAGAATCAAAAAATCAAAGCGCAGAGGAAATATGCAAAACATTCATACCATAGATACGCGCTGTGACTATATGGTTTCGCTGATCATGTGACTTTTCGTGTGATGCGTAGTGAAACTGAAAGTAATAATTGATTTTGATACGTATTCAATGGGATGGGCAGGTTGAAATTAGTTAAATGTATATATGTATGCGATTAAGTTCGTCCCTCACTTTTGTTCGTGTGAATATCGCAAGAACCAACGTCAATTTAAAACTTAGATCTAAAAACAAAGTTTCAGGCTACCGTTTTAGGGTACGTGATATTTAATAAAAAGTAGAAAGATAATCTACCGTTTAACAACATATTTACTACAATTATGGCACGTCTCTAAAAGTCCGATGTACCTGAAATAAACCGCAAATGCATAATGTCAATTCGTTCCTATCTTTGTTTTTTTAACTTCCGAAAATCTCGGCATTGTAAAATGTTGGGTAACAGGCTGCAAATAGAACAAAGCGAGTGCTATTGTTTATTGCACTTTTGTTCACAGTCCTTGACGTAAGCAATAAAGCGCAAACATTGAAAGAATAACTATGTTAGATGGATAATTCTCAAACGGGGCAGCTGAGGAAGACTCCTTGGTGAGTGGCCGCTTCGTATATGTCGGCTTTTTTGTTGGGAACGTTGATTTCATTGGAGGACTCGATGTCGATGTTGTCGTTGACTTGGGCACCGGGACGACATTTCTGGAAGGGAACCCATTCATTGCAGAATAGCAAAACAAAGCCACAACATATTGGACACTATTTAGTTTGATAGGTTGTTCCTTTGCAAATCTCCATAAAACAAAAAAAAAATATATATATATACATATTGAAGGCTTATACAATAATAAAAAACCATAGAAGAAAGAATGAAAAGCCTGGGCAGGTTATTTAAACATTTACAAGATACCCACAGTTGGTAAGTAAAACTTAAACGTTTTATTTACTTCGATTCTACGCATAAATTCGGAGGGAAATACCGTGTTGATGTCGCAAGATTCCCCAATTTCCGGCAGCCGTTTTTCAATGTGTAAATATTTTGACGTCCAATTGCGCGATATAGTCATATCACAGGTCACACAGAAAAGTTTATACACCCGTCTTTTGCGCTTAACGTAACAAAATTCGCTGCAATAAAGGAAAAAAAAGCGTAGCAAGAATCGCCCAGTTGGCGCATTTGGAGAGTGCCGTCCTCGTGATCCTGTGGTCCCGCGGCTTTGATTCTCGTTGTTGGATGTTGAGAATTTCGCGTGTTCTCTTATTAAATTATTAAATTTTTTATCTGAATTATGCATACTTTTGTTTTCCTTCAAATTAATGTGTGTACTTCGTGACCTCTTTTCTGGGCGTTTCATAATAATTTACTCAGGGGTCACGGCCCTTAAAACACATTAACTGCTAGAACTTATTCAGGAAGAAGCGGGAATGTTTATTTCGCTTTCAAAAGTAACGGAAATCAATCCAGTTTACTTATGATTCATGACACGCGAGAGGCTGTTTTGCGTCTGGTTTGTTATTTTCTTAGAAACGCTTGCTGAGAGATACAACAAAGAAAGAATGGAAGCTACGTGAAAAAGTAGAAAAATGATGCTTTAGCGTAAGCGTGGGCCCCGCTTAAACGGGGAAAGCATAAAAAAAAGTGAATCCGTCCAAGTAGTATGCGCAAGAATAAACACGCTTTATAGGGATGGAAAATTGATGCAATTGATCAATTACTTTTTGATTAGTCGATGAATTGTTTTAATGGCGATTAATTTTTGACCGATACATCGTTAAGTCTTTATTTCGAAATTTCGAGGAGACAATAAAAATGATTGCTTTCCTATACTTGGTCCGCATTTATGCACTTAAGAGGCAGCACGGTTGTGCTCCCCGGAAAAACACTATAGCATTCACTATAATTGGTATCCCTCTAAAAATATGATAAAGTATGTTATTGTTCAAAAGGTTTACTCGTGTTTTCTTTTTGCTGGCGGTTCAGCTTCAAGTTACAAATGAGGTTGTCCGGTCCGTCACGGATGGCATTGCAACAAATAGTAAAAAATAAAAATGTGTATTTTTGCACTTATGTTGCATTACGGTTAAAGGTCAACGCAACTGATTAATCGACTAATTAATCGATTAAAAGCTAGAGTTAATCGGGCTAGAATTTTTAACTGACGCCCTGCCCTAATAACTTGAAGTCAGAGGTCCCTGGCGACATGGTCCGGTTTGCCTGAGAGTTAAGATGTCTTAATGAAAGCACAGTTTTTTATTTTATTTTTTCTTTCTAAAACTAAATGAGCACTTCATTTTAGGAGGCAGCATTTTATAGGATTTTATAGCTACTACGCGTAGATTTATTTCTGATTTTGATATGAATACCAAGTTATAATAATTCAGTAAACAAAAATACTTTCCTCAATTCAAGAGTGACAGCTAGTGATCTAGTTGAAGTTTTTGATTTTTCACTAAAGGAATATACTCTCGCTTGTGCACGTTTCAATGCAAAGCGTCTTGAGAGATTAAAAGCGAGAAGTTTGGAAGCTCTTTACGCTGATAAATATTTCTTGCCTCGAGCTTTTAACCTCTACTTTCAGGTGAATATTTTTCTCCGGTAATAATCATCTTACTGTGCTTGGTGCCCTTTTTTTATGTATTGTCCTGCCAAATGCAATTAAGCGTGTACCAGCTTCTCAGTGCACTTATTATTAAATGAAAACGTACTTTCCGTGACACTGTCAACGCGAACAAGCCATCGTCGGTTTCCCCCCCCCCCTCAGTCTTGAGGGACTGGTTTTAGAACTACTGTAGTAGTATACATTTTTCAATTGAGGTACTAACCTAAGTGATACATTTTGATGCCCGCCAGTGCCCTTTTAAAGAAAAATGCGAAAAAGCGCTGAAGCCGCCTTCGCGGAAACACTGTCGCGCGGTACACAACCAAGAAAATGGCATGCACTAATGGGCTCAATATAGTCTAACTTAACGCGGGCGCGAGCGTTCGCGTGCCATGGGTACGTCACGTTGTCGAAGAACCGGCACTCTACAGTCAGGCGTCTCGGTGTAGCCATCGCTACCGGCGAATGGCGGCGCGCTTCGGCGGCGCCGTCGCGAAATAGGTCCAGCTCTATTTCGCTCCTTCATTTCGCGCCAGGCTAGCCCGACCAGAATGCACCGCGCGCGCTCGCCTGGCTCGCCGCACTTGCGCAGTAGCACCCGGAGTCCCGGAGCCTGGGTGCGATGGCGGCGGGCTGCAGAGAGGCGCATCTCTGGCGAGCGGGGCTAGTGTAGCTAGCGCCGACCGCTGCTGGCGGCCGCGCCGAAGTCGTCGAACCATATCTAGCCCTTTCAGGAATGTTGCAATAAGAGCGGATAATACGTACTCTTTTATCAGGTAGGGCCGCCACAATGCACATCGCTCTTTCTTCAATTCATGGGATGGGCTGAAATTGCCGGGAAGGAGGTAGACGAAGTCCTGATTTTGTGAGGTGTGCTTTGGCCATTCCGGATTGGATGGAGGAACCGACGGTTTCCTGGGTGAAAACAAGACAGCCGTTAATTAATTAAATAACTGATTAATTAATTATATAATTATTGCTTCGTTCAGCTATGCTTAAAAACCTGTGACCATGATATTATAGCGTCTGAAGCAAAGAATGAATGAATGTGAAATTTTAACGCTGCTTGGACTCTTGGCTAGTGTCAAAAACGTCTGTCGTGTTAACTCGTTTAAGCAAGATTTTTCAAGTTTTGACGAGCTTGGTGATTATCTTTAGCCTTCAGTAAAGTTTAGTTTTATCTCTGACGGAAGAGGAGTATTCAGTTTGCGTTATTTAATCCTTGACTAGCTGATTAGTGCGTTCAACATTATATTGCATATTAGTTAACTCCAATGTATTCCCGTGAGTCAGATGGATTGTTGAGCCTTCAAAGAGACCACACAAATATGTGGCCGAAAATGGTGCATTTTGTGTTAAAAATTCTAAGGAATCGCCTTATGGGAGTAAATAGCAAAACATTAAGATTGTGAATTTGCTACGTAAGGCAGCCCTCTACAACAAAAGACGTCTGGATGACGCAAAAGCCTGGAGATAGTGACAGCGGTTCACATGTAACCTAAATAGCCCGAAAAATAGTTTATTTTTTAACTTTCCATTTATTCAGGTAATTGTATAATTAAAAACGAGAAATAAAATATTAAACCTCATTAAAATGCGCCATGCCACATTTGACTCAGAAACATCTTCTGTCTGCAATCGGTGAGTAGTGTCCGAAACCTCGCTCTAACCCACTTCCACCTGACGGCTGCTGCGCCAGTCAGACGCCGTTTGTTCTTAACTTTCTACTCTTTAGGCAGGCAAGTTTATTTTTCAAAACTTTGATGCACACACCGCACTATATTAGGCCATCTCTGTACAAAATGTTAGCGCTGCACGTTGATAATTAAATTTATTTGGGTCCTTTAAATGGTCAATGGTCCGTTTGACTAACGCTGTATTTATGTGGTTGCCTTGTTTTACGCCGAATATTTATGCGGAAAGTAACACTTTCTATTATATAGTGTGAATATAAGAATAGTTTTGAGTTTGACATTTCTTTTAGAGTTTCAGTTGACTGTTTCAGTAGACAGTTTCAGTTGGCGGGCGAAAAATACCTGCTCTTTAGGCTAAATAAAACTATTTCAAAGACGCTGCTTTGTTGGCCTGAAAGCTTATCTCGTTCTGTAGAAATCCAACATGTGCCATACTGCAGCTTCAACTAAAACAATAAACACTAGTAGTAAATAGAACAATATATGATACTGGTTCCTGCATCATGTTTATGTGCTAATTATTAGCACGGCAAACGGTTTGCGCGTTTGTAACCTCGGTTTTACACGAGCCTTTTCAAAATATGTTTTGAGGATCTATAAAGGTATAGCGTAGTCATCTGAACGAAATTGACTAATGTGCGTCAATGAGATTGGTCGGAAAGCAAGCTTCAATCTGTGGATGCCCAAACGTTATGCAGGTGGTGTACGTTTTGATGTACTGTATACTTTAAAAAAAGCCCGTGCGTCTATTTTCCCGCATAACACTGGGAGAGCCAATCACCACTACTTACGGAGGCGGCTCAGCGAATAACGATGCCGAAACATATGTTTCGACCAAGAAGCTCAGACCGAGTTAATTTGTGACATTAAGCAACGCAATTGTTACGATTTGCATTGCTTAATGTCACAACTCGGAGTGTGTTGTTTAGTCTAAACATATGTTTCGGCATCGTCATTCGCTGAGTTGCCTCCGTAAGTTGTGGCGATTGGCTCTCCGAGTGTTGTGCGGGAAAGTACACGCACTGGCTTGTCTTAGAGTGTACAAAGGTTATTTTTACGTACCCGGTCCGGACAAAGGACACCCAGCTGCTGACAACCTGCTTCATGAAGTCTTCTTCTTCAGCAGTGTAGGTCTGGTCCATAAGGATCTCTCTAATTTTGGGTCCCACAGGAGGCGTCAATTTACTTTCGTCGTGCAGGAACGGAAGCGATCCCAGCATGTAACCCAGGTCAGCCCCATGGACAACTCCCATCCACGCAGGGAAGTAGCTCTTGGATGCTTTGTGCGCAAAAACATATCTGTACACATCGGCACCTTGTTGAGAAGCTACGTCGGCGAAGAAATGTGTAGGACAGTAAAACATGGCATCTCCCAGAAGCTCGCAAAACATACTTATAACGTGATCTTTGTCATGATGAACCTCCTCGTCACCGAAATATGCGTTCACAATGTCTCTCCCGGCCCCCAGAGGAAAGTTGAACATGGTCTTTAACGCAATGGTAATAGTCAACCTATAATTACTTGCCAGCAAATTAGACAGCTGTGGAGCAACAAAACGTATGTTCTGGAAAAATACCGTGCTTTCATTCGATGTCGTCCCCATGATAACCTCTTTTACGGACATCTTCTTCCACGTAGCTACATCGAGGGGGTCGTCTGGGAAGAACTCATCTCCAGTGACGGGTGGGAAGAGCTGCCTAAATGTACTTTCCTGCTTCAGCGTCTCGTGAATTTTTTGAGCACTAAGCTCCCTCAAGCATGCCATGGTGTCAGAAAGTTGCTCCTCGAAGCCTTTCCACCGATCGTAGCAACCCAAAGCGCTTGCCACGTTGATGAATTGGCCTCCTGCCTTATACGCACCGATAGTCACCATAGCGAGTGGCGTGCCGCTCTGCATAATGATGCGCTTCATGAGGCCCTTGCTGTGTGGGGAGACTGCGTGCATGCCTGCCGAAATTCCTCCGGCACTGTGCCCTGCCACCGTGACGTCAGCGGGGTTGCCTCCGAAGTGCTCGATATTCTTCTGAACCCACTTCAGGGCCAAATTTTGGTCCCAAAGACCCATGTTTCCTGGTAGTTCTGGTGACTCGGCCGAAAGGAAGCCGAATATGCCCACGCGATAGTTAAAACTAACGAATACAACGTCGGACATTGATGCAAAGTTGGAGCCATCGTGGAGGAACAGCGCCGAGTCTCCCCACTGGAAACCTCCTCCGTGAATGAACACAAAGACGGGGAGTTTGGGTCCACAGGATTCGGAGTTGCGGCAAGGTGCCGCAGGCCGCCAGACGTTGAGGTAAAGACAGTCTTCTGACGCACTCGAGTAGTTTAGGAAAACATCCTCCGTAAGACGCAAGTCGAGCTGCCAGCAGGGAGTAGGCTTCCTCGTGGCACTGTAAGTTCCATCCCAGGCTGTTGCCGGCAGCGGCTTCCGAAATCGGAGATTCCCGACCGGCGGCACCGCGTATGGTATTCCAAGGAACGCATCCACATCCTTGCCGCTCACTGTTGATCGCACTCCGACGAGAAGTCCCGAGCTAGTCCGAACGTGCGGTGAGGCTCTCGAAGGAACAACAGACGCGCATACCGCACCCACTATGAGAACACAGCTGAAACAATGTGAAATACGCGATAAACTGCTTAAGAAATTCATAATACGCACCACACAGCCGCTCCTACGAAGCGGCTTGTAAAATTGTCCTTCGCGCTGTGACTAGGCTGCGTAAAAACTTCTGGCTGACGAACGTCTTTTTTTCATTATGACGTCAAGTAGGCACGATAAGGAAAACGAGCAACCGGTCTGAATTGCCGAGAAGTTTGTTTCGGCTCCGAGGGGAGACGTAAATTACCCCCTGATGATTCAGACGACCTGATGCGTGTAAATGAAATCTGATGTATCTATAGCACGTCTTAATAAAATGCCAGGTCGACCTGCGCAGAGGAACCAGGGGATTACTTCAAGGCAACTAATGGGAATTTGTTATTTGTTAAAAATAAAACATAGAAGCCCTGGATCGCCATTTTTGTATCGTGGCACTTTGCCCAGGCCGTGTTTTGAAACAAGTCATGAAAACCCACGTTCGTTTTATATGCTCAGCGTACGAGTGTGCGCTATCTAGGTGCGACAGCCCAAGGGTAACCTGTTTCGTGAGGTATTAGGACTCGGGGAAAATCGAGAACTTCGTATGACTACTGCGTCATTAAAGATAGCAAAAAAAAAAATCTATCCGCAAATTGTCACATTGATTGCGGTTTCGCCATCGTAATTGATTTCAGCCTTACGCCCTTCTCTGCTGCTCTGCTGTTACAACGCGTGAAATAAGCTTATTCTTCATGATTCATGACTAAATAACCTTAGTTCTGTAATATAATTACAAGAAACACTTTGTTTCGAAAGTTGCCAATTACAAATAAATTGAAAGTACACAAAAAAGTAATTGTTTCATAGTGTTACTTTATTTTGAACATTAATGCAATAATATACCAATTACTTATTTTCGGAAGCTGCCCGACTCAATTAACATAAATATGACAGCACTTTTGCTTTTCAATAAAATATGTCGTGCAGTGTTCAATTAGTCATAACCCGGTGCTTAATTCTCGTTAATTTTTTTCCTCCGTTCCACCCAGATCCTCGAGCAACATTTAGTCTATGATATGTCCTGAGCCACTGAAAATTTTGAATCCAGTGCCCATAATCGAAATTGCAAGATTACATTATTCTGAAAATGAAGGGCATAAACTGGGGTAAGTTAACCACGGCACTCGTGGTATACATCACTAAATAAACAACTTCAATTGCTTTTCTCAGTCCTTGGGGTCGGAAGACAGCGCGGCTTTTCAAGACAAACCATTTGCTGGGTCCCTCTGCGTATGCTCCTATCTTTGAAACTAGTTTGCTGTGCGAAGACAATAATGGCCACCAGAGTCTTCGTTTTATTAAAACCAGCTGGCACGCACTATAGGATAATGAAAAATGAGGCAGAAGTCCAGTGCCTTTTTTTGTCTGTAAGCTGGATTTCTTAGCGAAATATCGGGTGAGGACTTGAGGCTTCTCGCAAGTTCCTCTGCAGAACACAATTATATCACATATATTTTATACTGTAGTTTAAATCATGCAGTGACTAACGCTAAGAACTAATTAAAATACAACTAATCACATTCGTATCACTCAAAAGTAACAAATTGCAATTTAAAATTACTCATACACGTGATTTAGCTACAAATGGTAAGCTATCATAATGAGATTAATACCAAGTATATCCTCGATTGTAAGTCACGCGGCGTGTAATAAAAAAACCAAAGTACGGTTGAACTGTTTACGAGATACACTCATCTTGTTTAATGCAACTGAAATGTTGAGTCACTGCAAACTTACACGCATATACGAAGATGCGAAATCCCGACTACAGCAGGAAAACTACAAATATGCAGAGAGGACTAGAGCGAGGTGCAAAAAGGAGGCACAAGGAAAATCTCAAAGGAAAATAGGCATTTGAACAGAATGTAAGGCGTCAATTCGAGGACTTTCCGGGTGTTTCTTTTCCGGTACGGGAGAGGGCTGCCAACAAAGAAGCCCCCAAACGAGCGCTCCTGGAGATTTAGCGATTGTAGAATTTCCATTATTGTGTATCCTTGAACGCTATAATTATGGGCAGCCGGAAATATTTAAAAAAAGGAATAGCCCACAAAACAACTTTGGGATTTAGCGACATATATTCGCATTTCAGCGTGGAATAAGGCACATTATTACTGGTGTCTGCAAACATGTTCGATTCTCTAAAATAATCTAACGCAATTTCGCCGATTGTTTTAAAATTTATGCGCAATTGTTTACAACCTAGTTATCTCTCCAAATAGCCATAATTCGTGTTCGGAAAATCCGAGGTTATTTTTAACTAGGGTTGCTTCCATCGCGTTAATAGTCCATTATCATTCAGAGTCAAGGGCCACGCTCTTTTCCGATTAGTTTCCGTTAACATTATGGCACGATTCGTCAACAGAAGATTGTTCCTCTTGAGGCAACATCGCACGTGCTCCGCTTTTTGAGTCACTCTGCAGGTGAAACGTCCACTACAACGATGTTCCGAGGAAAACAGACCACCTGGTGTTTTCACGTTTGCTTACTAGCACCGTTACAGTCACTAGCAGAATTAGAATGGCAGGACTTCTCTCTCGGACGCCATGGGTCTCAAGCACGTGCTCCTTGTCTTCCGCTGTGCTTCGGCTGCGAGACACGCAGGCTCACGAGACGCGGAAGCATTATCGAAGGTATAGAAAAGTCACGCTGGAGGTAGGACAACTGAAGGACCTCCCTGCGGTTCTCATTTTGTCAGTGTCCATGGGTAGATCACTTGCGACTCGCGATTGGCAAAGTGTACGTGTTGACGAAAACGTTCGACCCGGGTTTCATCGAATGGCGTTCCTTTATTTACGAGCCGGCGATCTCTGTGTAGGAGCGAACTCTCTACATACGGCTTTGCTGACCAGCGGCCCGCCTTCATGCACGCCTCTCCACCCCTTTCAGAGCGCGCGCTTGGAAGCATCCTAATCATCGGGTGATTTCAGCGCTACCGCGGGGTTACACGCTGCGGCTTGTTTTCGTAACAAGAGTTTAGAGAGACGCTGCAACGTGCAAAAAGGGTTGAAGCTCGACCGTCTAGAAAAAAATATTGAAGAGTGTGATCAACTTTTCTAAACAAAGCTATAAGACATTTCACAAACTAATAGGTGTCAAGGCAGTTGTTTTCTTTCGTGGCAAATAATAGGCCTAATAAATTAGGTCATGAGACGCGAAATCTAACCTACTGCAGCAGTTATATATGTACACGCGCGATATGTATTACTTTGGAGCAATGAAAAACATTTCTTTTTATTCGGTGTACCCAAGAAATCTGTTTTTGATGCAGAGATGAAACATTTATTGAAGTCATTGTATATCCCAGTGGTTCTCAACCATTGACATTTCGCGGCCCTTTGTGGATTGGCGGAGATGACGGAGCACCCCGTTTGTAATGAGGGGAAGGGAAAAGTATAGGTTAATTATGATAATGATTTAATGGTTGACTCCGCTCAAGAGACGCTAACGTCCCGCCCAAAACATTCATAAACACACGGGCATTTTCCAATGGCATTCATCGAAAGCATCAGCTATCAACGTTAAAATTTCATGAGTTTTCTAACTATAGGCTTCTTGCACATGACGTCACTTCCGATGCCCTCCAGAGAAAAGGGGAAGAAGGAGCTCCCCTCTTATCAGGATCCTTCTTTGTGCCTCCCGGATTTGCACAGGAGTCGCTATTCTCCTCCCAGAAGATTATAGAAGATTAACCTGTCACTCAAAATTCTTACAAAAGCAGCTTCCCTCTCCTCCTTTTACATGGTGGGGAAAAGTATGCGATGTGACGTCAATGCAAGGAGCCTATAGCAAGGGCAATAAAATAGAACTGTCTTGATCAATTTGATTAACCCGGAAACAACCGAATGTTTTGTGCTTGCTTCGAGCAGTTTCAAATTTCTCAATAAATTCGGGAGCGCAGACATGTGCTCCCCGGTTTTGTTGAAATAATCAAAACATGTTTAATTTTATTCAAGGGTGGAATGTGTGAGAAGTATGCTTTGATGAAATGTCTCCATGGAATCTGCCCTACCTGAAGGTATATGAGGCGCCCTGGGGTATACTCGCTGCGTTACCTGTTGATTTTACTCCGATCCATGGCGTCGTAAGATCACGTGGGAAGTTATATACGTCTCAGCAGGAACCAGCTTAGAACGCCGACGGTTGTCGACTACGGCAGGTTCCCGTGAGTCAAACTTAGTTCAAGTGCTTGCATTCCCGTTCACCTCCTCCTAGTGGCGCCGATCAAAGACGTCGGGCAGCGGATCGCAGGGTCCTAGCTTTGATTTCGGCTGCGGTACTTGGTAAACCTCACTAAATACAAATGAAATGTCTATTTATTTATTTATTTATTCATATTACCCCTAAAGGCCCTCGTGAGAGGGTATTGCATAGGAGGGGTACATAAATCGTTCCAATAGGAACTAGTGCACAGTGAACAACATATGAGAATACTAGAAGACAATCAATACACTTAATAATAAAAAGAAAATAAAGGATACACTCAAAAACGAATAAAAAACATACACTCACTCATCACACTGCAATAAAGCTGAGTCAAGGTAAAAACAAAATAGTACACATTTGCTCTGCACGTTCCGGAAAAGAGGAAACAACAATGTAAAACAGCAAAAGTTAGATGGCATCAGTATTTTGAATTTGTTCTTGAAACTTCGTGGTGTCTTTTTCTGAGGCAATGTGCGATGGTAGATTATTCCAATCGATTGTGGTACGTGGAATGAATGACCGGGAAAAAGCAGATGACTTACAGGTTACGCGTTTAACTTTGCAGGGGTGATCGCGGCGTGGAAAAATAACGGCAGGTGGCTCGAAGAAATCACCGTGAAGTGACGCGTGGTGGTAAAGTTTATGGAAAAGTGATAGGCGTGAAAGTTTGCGACGATGGAGTAGTTCGGGTAGCTCTGCTCGGCGTTTTAGTGCTGTGACGCTGGAATGACGTGAATAATCTGAAAATATGAAGCGAGCGGCACGATTTTGCAGTGATTCAATGTCGTTTATGATGTAAGCATGTTCGGGATCCCAAATGGCTGATGCATATTCTAATTTCGGACGTATTAGTGTGGAAAAGGCAAGTTTGCGTATGTTAGGAGGAGCCTGTTTAAGGTTACGCTTGAGAAATCCGAAAGAGCGGTTAGCAGCCGCCAGGGTGAGCTTTATATGGTAGTGCCATGACAGATCAGGTTGCAAATGAATTCCAAGATATTTATAAGTGGAGACGAGGTCAACAGTATTATTATTTAACACATAGGAGGTAGGAATCCGGGGTACGTGTTTAGTAAAAGACATAGACTTTGTTTTAGAGCAATTTAGGGTCATTAGCCAGGAAGAGCACCATGCATTAATAGCATTTAGATCAGTTTGCAAAGCTTTCTAGTCATTGACAGAGGAAATTATTCGGTAAATTACACAATCGTCAGCAAAAATTCTAATTCGGGATGAGACACAGGATGGCAAGTCATTAATGTAGACTAGAAACAGTAGTGGACCTAGTACGCTACCCTGTGGGACTCCCGAGGTTACTGGTTTGAAGGAAGAGTTACAATTGTTAGCGGACGTGAACTGTTTTCTAGACGAAAAGAAATCTTTTACCCATGCCAAAATGTTAGGGTGAATGTTAAGCCTAGACAGTTTGGTTAGAAGCCGGTGATGAGGGACACGGTCAAAAGCTTTAGAAAAGTCGAGGAAAACAGCATCGACCTGGGATCCACCGTCAAGAGCTGAATGTATGTAATGAATGAAGCCGGCGAGCTGCGTGTCACATGAGTATCCTCGGCGAAAACCATGCTGATATTTATGTATGATGTTATGATCTTCCAGGTAGTTAATTACTTGTGTGTGTATTATATGTTCAAGAAGTTTACAAATGGTACTGGTTAACGAGATGGGACGATAGTTTAATGGCGATGAGCGTTCACCAGACTTGAAGATGGGAATTACTTTTGCGATTCGCCAGTCATGTGGGATGCAACCTAACGATAACATTTGTGAAAAAAGGGCTGACAGTATGGGACAGATGCTAGCTGATATATTCTTTAGTATCTTATTATTAAAGCCGACATAATCAGAAGCAGTAGAAATTTTGAGTTTATTTAGTAAGGAGTATATACCCGCTTCAGTTATTATTATTTCTGGCATGCTGATATCAGGAATGAGGTTAACTTTCGGGCATGACGAGATGTCTTCACACGTGAATACTGATATGAATGCGTCGTTAAAAACCTGTGCGCACTGAGACATGGGAATGACGTCATTATTACTGGCGGTAAGGACGATATCAGGATGCTCAACAGGATTAATGACACGCCAAAATTTCCGAGGGTTATTTAGTAGCATAGATGATAAATCATGTTTGAAGAAATGACGTCTAGTTGTTGTGAGCAGTGACTGATATTCCTTATCACATGTTTTATAGCGTAACCAGGAAACTGAAAGGGGGTCTGTTTTATTGGCGTGGCGGTAAAGTCTCTTCTTTCTGTTATTGAGGCGTCGAAGCTGTTGGTTATACCACGGAGCGGTGTTTACAGTTTTGATGGTGATAAGAGGAATGAACCTGTTGATTAAATTGGTAAGTACATTTCTAAACATGAGCCAATTATCTTCCACGGACCGGGATAAATACCCTTCCAAAAATTTATTTGAGAATGACAGGAATTCATTATTAATGCTATCGTAATCACCTCTATTATAGCACCTTATTTGCTTGTTGGTAGTTTTGCGCTTGTTAGGGAAAATCCGGACGCTTCCAGTAAGGACGTCGTGGTCAGAAAGCCCGTCAAGATGAGTAATTTCAGAAAATATATCAGGGTTGTTGGTAAATACTAGGTCTAGAATATTAGCTGATGTGGCCGACCGCCGTGTGGGATGAGTAATTAGCTGAACCAGCGAAAAGTCGAGAGAAGAGTGTACGAAATTATGTGATTCACTATGGCCATCCCTAACGGATAGAGTTGACCAGCAAATGCTCGGAAAATTAAAATCGCCAAAAATTATTAAGAGAGAATTAGGAAAACGAGAACACAGTAGCGTCAGGACACGGGTAAATTCACTAGAAAAGTCAGTATTTGCCTCTGGTGGGCGGTAAAAAACACCTATAAGTATGACACGGCCACCACACTTCAGGGAAGCCCATACACATTCCAAAAAAGAGGTAACTAGCACAGGTACCGCAAGCACATCATTTTTTATCGCCAGAAGTACGCCACCTCCCCTTCTATGTTTCCTGTCACAACGAAAAAAATTGTAATCTGCCCACGTGAGAAAAATACTGCTATCAGGAATGACATCGCTTAGCCACGTTTCAGTTAATGCGACGATTGTTGGTGTACAGGAATCAACGAGGGAAGACAACGGAATGCTTTTTGACTGAACGCTTCTAATGTTCGTGTACAAAAAACGAACACCACCAGAACTGCTTTGTTGCGATGTTAACGATTGATTAAGTGTTGAACGGGGGTAGGGTCGGGCTGCAGTCAAACCGTAGCGGAAGAGGATTCAGATAACGCAGCGTGATTAGTAATGGGTGCGGCTTTATTTGAATTGGTGTCCCATACATAAACATCATCATTGATGTGAAGCCTGTCAAAAACGAGCCTCACACGGTCACTTTCCTTTTTTATTGATTTCGAAAACTGCAGTAAGTTACGCCGCTTTTCCCGAACTGGTTTAGAAAAGTCACGTGACAGGCCGAACGACGTATTTTTCAGCTTACTGCCACGACCTATTATTGCCTCCACCTCTTTATCATTGAAGAACTTGGCAATAATAGGCCGAGTTTTATCGGGTAAAAAGCGCCCCAAGCGATGTGCACGGGCGATAGAAGAGACAGTGAGCTCGAGCTGATTCTGACAAAAATCAGTTACGATTTTTTGAACGGCCTCCCACGATTCCGTTGGATCACCGTCAGCGATACCATAAAATAAAACATTTGACCTTCGTGACCGATTTTCTAGATCATCGATCTTGTCCCGGATAACTGAAATATTGTTATGGCTTGTGGTGGCTACCGAAGAACCAGACGGCTGAATTTTGGACTGCAGGTCGATGATCTGGCTCTGCATTTGCGACAGTTTCGCATCATTGTTTGCGGGGATTTGTGCAGAGATAGAAGACTCTACCCTAGATTCGAGTTCCGTGACACGTTTTGAAAGCGATTCGTAATCGTTTTTCAGGGTGATATGAATGTGCAAGACCTTATTTACGGATTCAAGCACAGAAATATTTGAAGCTTCCATCCGCTTAACCGCATCGAAGACATAGACAAGTTTCTCTTCCTGAGCCTTAGACATGGGCCCTGGGTTTGACTCAATGTCACCATGAAGTAATAACAGGCGCCAGAGGTACAATGCAGCTGCGCGAACACGCCTCGAAAAACAAGAACAAGAACAAGGGGGCCACGACACCGCAATTACACAAACATCATCGTCACGGTAGCCATGCGCATCAAAATAACTGACCTGCAGAAGTGCGAACGGTGAGTGGCGTAGCCTCATCGCGGCGTCGTGGCCCTAGCAATCATACTTATGAATAAGTATGATTGCTAATTACTTCGTGTGCCTTCTGTGCTGTCCTGTATTGCCTGAAAGGGGCTAGGTAGGCTTTATGTAACTTGATCTGCGCGTGTCTGGTTTTTTTTTTGTACAAGCAAGCGTAACGCTTTTTACATACACTTTATTCCTTGAACACACTCTTGGTCCAAGAATATATCTTCGATTTTCTGAAGGATGCTACTTAATTTGCTAAAATTTCCGGATGTCATATAAATAGCCATGTGATGTAGTGAAGTCAAAGCTATGGGCGCACCTGCGCTCGCGAATATCCAGACAAATCATAAAGGATGAAGATACGCTCTTCAATTGTGCTTTTACTGTAGGGTGACGCTGTGAGCGCAGTGCTAGCCGTGTCACGTACATTTAATATAAGTTCCTAGAACTTTATGTTGGTTGGGGATACGAGGCATGTTTCCGCCAATTTTACCATATTTTGTCTGGTGTAGTGGCTGACTAACCAGGTTACCAAAGTCTTAGGAATTTCAACATATTTCCAATATATGGTGGCAAATTTCACCGTTTGGCATTGCAACGCTGATCCAACGAAGGAAATTTTTTCTTATTCAAAGCACGGAAAATGTTCTTCCCATATTGGATGAAAATCCCAGTTATAGAGTCGTTTAGACGAATTATGAGCCCCCACAAAAAATAAGATTTTATTATTTTTTGCTCAATGTACTGAGTATATCTTTTCAAACGAAATGATAATACATTTCTAAATAATTAAAACTAAATCTCTTTTACGGTGACATCCAAACTTGAGTGGTTCACAGATAATGAAAAAATATATAGCTTTGACAATCTTAGAAGTGACAAGCGAACTTTAATTAGGCTTTATTGTACGAACTCCAGAATTATCAGCGGACAGCTACAATTTTTAAGCAGAATGAACATGAAGTTTTTCTGATAGATTAAAGATGTGCATTTCTGGCGGATCTTGCATTATCTGATTTACTGCAAATGCTTGCTGAAATAGAGAACACTGCAGTGAGCTGTAACTTACTAGTAAATGTCGCTAGGCCGGGGCTTTGATTAAAGCTTTTAACAAGATTAGTTGAAACACATTAATTGATTAATTAGGCGATTAATCCGTCTCGTTTATTTTCATGCATAATATATAAGAAAGAGCAAAACAATTTTTTGTGCCTTTGCTTACTATGTGACAAACGGCGCAATATACAATATTGATTGCGAAGCAACCTCAATTTCTAGTTGAGGACACTTCAAAGACGCTTACACTCACAGATTATTACTTCAGACGCATGAGGCAAAGAGGTTCGTTGATATTTTTCGGCAGAGCGACCTCTTAATTGTCGTAATGGTCTCTGCTGAGCTCAACGGACACTCGAACGGTGTGGAAGTGGCCGGGACACATGTTACCTTTTAAAATTGTCTGAAATTGTTAGAAATCTCGCACATACAGTTTACTTTAGCCTAAACGTTCACCTAAAGCTTGTCCTTCATAAAGGTGTACTAGTCTACGTCTGGGTGGTAAGAGCGTTAAATTCCTATGTTCATTTGGTTCGTCAAAATTTTGCCGACTAGCCTGTTCAAAAAATGACTCGCGATTAAAGCATTAATCGATTAATTGGTAGGTTAATCGATCAATTGCCTAGCCGTAATTGTCGCACCATCGATAACAAAAACACGTGTAGAATATATTCCATCTCTATCTGATTACATACAAAAATAGGTGCTCGCAAAAAGTGAACATGATCAGGTTTAAATAAGACGGAAAACTCCCTTTCTTTCCATTCTCGACTAGAACTCACGGGTTCTAGACATAATGAAAGGGCGAAACGGGGCCTAGTTTCGTAACTCGAATCGCGTTGAGGAGAAACTAAGGTTTCTAGGTTTTGTTTAAATGTAAGATGGAAACGTACATGGTATTTTCTCTTCAAAATTCTTCATAATTTGCGAAGTAGTAGTTATATTTTCGTACGCATCGCACTTAAAGTATTGTCGCCGCGATACGGCAACTAAAAGGATACAGTATCAACTGCGAAAAGTTAGTTTGGGAAACTTATAAGTGCCAAGCATAATATTTACGAAGTAGTAAGGGGCAGTAAATGCAAAAAAATGACCGCATCTCCACGTGGTGAATGATGTTGATTGGGGCGAAGCGGCTTCTCCGCTGTTTTCATTCATGTCAGAAAGAGAATGTGTGGTATGGAACGTGGTTATATACGCGTTTGAGCATTTGACCGCAGCGCCCTCTCGTCTATAAACGTTGAGCCAGTGCATGCAAAGTTTAACACGATTATATACGGATTTGACCGCAGCGCCCTCTCCTGTATAGACGTTGAGTGGCTACATGCAACATTTCACCCTTGACATCCCCAGCTCTTGAGTTACTACCACATCTCAGAGCGCCCTACTCGTCCCGCAGTCGTGGCCGAGTGGTTAAGGCGTTGGACTAGAAATCCATTGGGGTCTCGCCGCACAGGTTCGAATCCTGTCGACTGCGCAAACATTTTTTTCTTTTTTTTTAAGAAGACAGATGGGATGGCAATCGATGTGAGCACGGACGCCGGACGGACGGACGGACAGGGCTAGACCCTAAGGGCCTGGAGCTTCGCCCCTAAAACGGAGTAATTTGAAAAACAACGAAAATAAACCCTCGAGAACAGGAACAAGAGGGACAAGGGACATACACAAATCTCCAAACACAGCTAGGTGACTGGTGCGCGCCCGAAGAAATCCGCCTGGTCCGGGTATCGAACCCGGGACCTCTCCATTTCCAGTGGAGCGCTCTACCAACTGAGTTAACGAGGGGCTTGACGTCAGTAGAGCAAACAGGATTTATCAGCTGCCACCAGTCCAACACTAACAAGGGCGAAAGGCTTCCATGTATTTTCTGGCGTTTGTATTTTACAGCGGAGCTGTTAAGGGATAGGTTCTCCAGGATCGTGTCCGGTATCAAAGAAATGTCGACACAAACCTACACGAACCTCTGGACAGCTACCGCCATCTATAAGCGACGACGGCAAACATGCAACCAGTCTGGTTGCCGCCGTCGCTCATAGATGGCGGCAACCTTTCCAGCTATCATGAAAGAATGGATAGTTAGGCGAGGTTGTGGGAATTTATCGTACGAAACAGCGCGAAAAACAGACGAGGACGAAGAAAAACACACGTGACGAGCGCAGCGGACGTCACGTTAGAGTGCCTTCATACACACGCACGCTTTTGCTTGAGTGGTGACATCTCAGCCATTTTTTCGCCCAATCGTTTTTTTATGCATTTTAAAGCGCGCGCATTCTGGTGTCATTCAGCTCGAGCGCGTAGCTTTAGCTAATGCATAGACGCCATTTTACCGCCCAAGTCACGCACCGAGTGCGCGAGAGCGTCACGCGCTGGCACATTCAGGGCAACAATGGATGTCTTCACCCTCAGACAGACAGACATGTAGGCACCCTACGTCACGTGTGTTTCTTCTTCGTCCTCGTCTGTTTTGAGCGCTGTTTCCTACGCTCTTATCAGTTTCGGTTTGGACTCACGATGGTCCGGCTCTTTCTTCAGGGAAAGAAGACCGGGTGCGGAAGGAGCGGCGACGTACGCAGCAGCGCGAATGGGTCCGCAACCGCTCCATCGAGCGCTTCAGATTCCTTTGCGAAAGAAGTTCAGATCGCTCGCCTGAAAAGCCACCGCCGAGACAGAAGCTACAGCTCCGCTGCTCTTCTTTCTCCACCAGAGTGGAAAGGCTGACAATTTTTCTTTTTCAACTCCGTTGAAGGAAGTTAAAATCCGCGTATCTTATTATGGCGTGAGTCAAAATAAAGGTGTAGTTTCTTTTCCTCTACGATGTAAGATCCGAGCTTAATTTGAAGGTTGTGTATTTATTTCTTTTTACACGCGAGTTTCTTAGTCAATACGACAAACTAAGCAAAAACTGCTACTCTTCAGTTTCCTGCAAGGTTTCTCCGACTCTAAATAATGGTATTTTCAGGAGGTCTTTAACAATAAGCCCACTATTAACACTCTTAAAACAAAAGTTTCTATGCAGCATGTTTTCTGAAAAATGCCTAGGTCAATTTTAATTAATGAGTCATGGGAGGCTCCATGTGAAAGTGACGGCTTGGGGATTTACTTAGAAAGCCTTAGAGGACGCAGGTTATTGTAGTTGCCCACAGAGTGACCCTAACACGCACCGTTAATAAGCCAGCAATTAGTGGTTGATGATTGTTCCTTTATATTAACGTTATTTATGCGGTCATTAAGTTCACGATGTTGCGCGGTGACGTTTGCGAAGACAAACTGCGCTATCGATCGACGCCACATTCGTAGATGAGTTTGCAGAGGACGTTAAAGCAATGCAGGAAAAACAGGAACACTAAATAAAAAATCAGCAGAACCCATCCTTTGGGAATGATTATCTACGATAATGCGAATAGCATCAAACGGTGCGGAGTTATGCGCGTCTGTCAGGTGGCCGGCACACTCTAGATACTCCAGCCCACTCTTGAGGCGATTCTAAATTTGTTGACACTTTCACAGCCCTGCGCACGATCTCCGCAGCCCAGCACGTGCGTTTGTGTCACTTAGGAAGGTGAGCAAAGCACGCGCCATACGCACAAACACTCAAAATGGTACCGACCAGACTTCTGGAGTCTCAGCTAGTCTCAACCAACGGTACTTTAAACGGTTGTTTATATCTTTACCATAGGACGCGCTTACAGCGCTGTCACAGCTGGTGCGCGCGTTCCATGACGAGGGCTCATTCCGTTCTCGTGAGGCTGAGCACGGCTGCTACATCACCCTCTCCCGCGCTCGGGAGAGGGTGATGTAGCGGCCGTGCTCAGCCTCACGAGAGCGGAATGAGCCCTCGTGCATGGAACGCGCGCGCACCGGTAGCTGTGACAGCGCTGTAAAGCGCGTCCTATGGTAAAGATATAAACAACCGTTTAGAGTGCGTTGAATGACTGCCTCATAGCTCTGTGGTTAGCGCGTCTGCCTGCTGATCAAAGGGTCAACGGTTCGAATCCCAGCCGGCGCCGGTCTTTTTATTTATTTATCGACCCGCGGCGTAAGAGGTTAGATAGCCAGGTAGATAGATAGATAGATAGATACATAGACGAAAAGTGCGTGAAGTATCCAAAGAATGCTATTCGCATCAAAAAGAGCGCGGTGATAATCGCTCGCGTAGGTCGGTCCGGTACAATGAATGCGTCGGCTAAAGCTGGGGTTCAGGTTAGTTTTAATGCGAATAGCATTCTTTGGCTACTTCACGCACTTTTCGCCTATGTATCTATCTATCTATCTGGCTATCTAACCTCTTACGCCGCGGGTCGATAAATAAATAAAAAAGACCGGCGCCGGCTGGGATTCGAACCGTTGACCCTTTGATCAGCAGGCAGACGCGCTAACCACAGAGCTATGAAGGCAGTCATTCAACGCACTTAAACGGTTGTTTATATCTTTACCATGGAGCGTACAGCGCTGTCACAGCTACCGGCGCGCGTCCATGCACGAGGGCTCATTCCGCTCTCGTGAGGCTGAGCACGGCCGCTAGCTCACCCTCTCCCGCGCTCGGGAGAGGGTGATGTAGCGGCCGTGCTCAGCCTCACGAGAGCGGAATGAGCCCTCGTGCATGGAACGCGCGCGCACCGGTAGCTGTGACAGCGCTGTAAAGCGCGTCCTATGGTAAAGATATAAACAACCGTTTAGAGTATCGTTGGTTGAGACTAGCTGAGACGCCAGAAAGTCTGGTCGGTACCATTTTGAGTGTTTGTGCGTATGGCGCGTGCTTTGCTCGCCTTCCTAAGTGACACAAACGCACGTGCTGGGCTGCGGAGTTCGTGCGCAGGGCTGTTAAAGTGTCAACAAATTTAGAATCGCCTCAAGAGTGGGCTGGCGTATCTAGAGTGTGCCGGCCACCTGACGAACGCGCATAACTCCGCACCGTTTGATGCTATTCGCATTAACGTAGATAATCATTCCCAAAGGATGGGTTCTGCTGATTTTTTAATGCAAATAGCATTCTTTGGCTACTTCACGCACTTTTCGTCTATGTATCTATCTGGCTATCAACCTCTTACGCCGCGGGTCGATAAATAAATAAAAAAGACCGGCGCCGGCTGGGATTCGAACCGTTGACCCTTTGATCAGCAGGCAGACGCGCTAACCACAGAGCTATGAAGGCAGTCATTCAACGCACTCTAAACGGTTGTTTATATCTTTACCATAGGACGCGCTTTACAGCGCTGTCACAGCTACCGGTGCGCGCGCGTTCCATCTCCCTCACCCTCTCCCGCGCTCACCCTCTCCCGCGCTCGGGAGAGGGTGATGTAGCGGCCGTGCTCAGCCTCACGAGAGCGGAATGAGCCCTCGTGCATGGAACGCGCGCGCACGGGTAGCTGTGACAGCGCTGTAAAGCGCGTCCTATGGTAAAGATATAAACAACCGTTTAGAGTACCGTTGGTTGAGACTAGCTGAGACGCCAGAAAGTCTGGTCGGTACCATTTTGAGTGTTTGTGCGTATGGCGCGTGCTTTGCTCGCCTTCCTAAGTGACACAAACGCACGTGCTGGGCTGCGGAGATCGTGCGCAGGGCTGTCGAAGTGTCAACAAATTTAGAATCGCCTCAAGAGTGGGCTGGCGTATCTAGAGTGTGCCGGCCACCTGACGAACGCGCATAACTCCGCACCGTTTTGATGCTATTCGCATTAACGTAGATAATCATTCCCAAAGGATGGGTTCTGCTGATTTTTTTCTTTTTTTCAGTCATTCTAGTTACAAGTAGGGTGCCTTCATCATTGAGGCACCTTAGTTACAAGAAATGCTAAGCATTGATAGCTAGTGGTTTTTTTCGTTTTGGCACGCTCTTGTGTTTTTCCCTCAAAGCAGTCAAACCCCTAGTCCTCCCGACAGCACTTTCCAGCTCTTCTTTTCTTCCAATAGGGGCAGACTTGTATGATACTCATTAGAAGTAACAAAATTGCTAGTAGTATAGTTTACTTTCTGAAGTGATTTTGTAGCCTTTTCGTTACTGGTGTTAGGTAGAAGCCGCAAGAGTGATTTGATTACTTTTTGAAGTAGTAAAATGACTTGTAACCATTACGAATATTTTCATCCCCAGTTCAAAACAGCCCCAGTGCTTGACAAAGGCCATTCAGGACGAAGTTTGAGGGAGCAAAACTTAGGTTTGTAAGTCCTTCGTTCAAACTAGCCCGCTCACGCACACAGACGCAGAAATAAAAAAAACGAAACAATCCTGCTTACGGTGCCAACTCGCAGCCCATAGGACAACCAGGATCGAAGAATGTTTAAAGCGGATGCAAAATATAACAAAGCCAGTTCAAATACACGTCAAGATCCCGTATTTCCCCTACGTGGTCTTTGTGACAAGCAAGGTTTCGAATTCGGAAGTAGTTTATTGCTATGAGCGTTAAAGATGTAAGTCTTCACAAAATAAAGTAATCGGAAAAGTAACAGTTACTTCGTAAAGTAATGTCCAATTACTTTTGCTGTCGAGTAATCAAGTAATCTGGTCGAATACTTTTTAGCCATGAGTAATAGTAATTGTAATTGATTGCTTTTTTTTTGTAACGTGTACAAGAATGGTTTGCGGTGAGTGTCCCAAAGTGTACGGTCGCGGTTTCATGTGACGCGAAGTGCTGTTGAGTCGCAATATCATGTGGCGTCAAGTCGCGGTGTCAGGCGATGTTGCGTGACGTGTCATTACGACTTTACACCGTGTCGTCATGAATCCATGTTACGTGACGTCAAGTCACGTGACTTCGGAGTGTCACGTGACATTGTCTCTCGTGACGTGACGACACATGACACCAGGACTGAACTCCATGACGTTACCTGTCCTGATGTCGTGGGGACGCTGCACAGCGTCAGGTCACGTGAATGTCGTGACCTCAAACGTCTAATTTAAGTGATCGCTCCGTAAATTATGCATTCCAAACAATATAGCACTTTAAAGGTAATGGTCGCAGCCCATTTTATTAACTATACGAGATCAATAATGCGCAGAAGACATTGTTCACTATTTGAGAAGGTACGACTTCCAGAGCTCGCACTTATTCCGCTTTGGCTCCCTCGCTTTTGAGAAATTGTTTGGCAGTAGGTAAAGAACTTCAAAACCTTCTGCTGTGTACATGGGCCACTCAGTTTCAGAATCTTGAAGAACGGGCTTTCTGAAAATAAAAATGTAATATTAAGGAACCTATATAAAGCCAATGAGGCCACTGACATAAACATTCTATACTTCAGCTTTCGGTCATACAACCCCTTGACGTGGGAGAGCAATTTGATCCCACACACACTCCATCCTCGGTAATCGTGCTAACTAAAAAATTATTTTTATCTTATTTATCTCTTCCTTTTAGTACCAATGGGGCCACAAAGGGCGAAACAGATATTATTAATTAAAATGCGACTATCAATAATATATTCGCTGGTTTTTAATTGTTCTATCATTACTTGTTAGTCGGCTAATTTTACTACAATAACTAACTCCCACATTCAATCTTAAAACGATCACACCTGATTCGATCACCCTGTCTCACTGTGATTTTTAACTGTGCACTAAGCAGCTTAGAGGTTATATGAGGTACATATCTCGTTTGTTAAAATATGCACTGTCTCTTGTTTGTATGTGTCATGGAGTGACAATGTATATTCGTTGTTATCGCTATCAGTGCCTATTACCAACGCAAGCCGCGTTCGCTTATCATAACATGTGCAGTGTATATAAATGCTCATGCGGAAATAAACCGTTGTTCTGTTCCAACCGCGCTGTCTGAAGGATCTATTACAGTATGTAACTTTAATTTCACTTGTATTTATGATTTCGGCATCACTCGGGCAAAAACAGTACACACACATGTTCAACGAAGGTCGTCCAAGCACTAACAATTTGCTTAAGGAATTGTTTTTCTTTCTCGCTGTAAGTGAAGTTAGAATGGATGGCGGTAGTCTTCTAATCCAACGCAGGCGTGTAACGATCTTTGTCTCGAACACGGGGTAAGGAAGCTAGCGTGCACATAATGTCTTCCCCGTGCTTAACTCCCGCCCCTTTAGGCGAGGCGCTCTTTGACGATCGGTAAGCGAAGACGTATCTGTAGGTGCGCACTCCCTGACGGGCAAACATCTTAGCAAACATTTGGGTTAGGCAAGAAAACACAACGTCCCTGAGCATTTCGCAAAAGATATTCAGAGCCTCCTTTATGTTGTACTTCATGCTGCAATCACCAAAATAATGCGCAACGATCTGTGAGCTTCGCGCCAATGGTAACTTGAGAAGGCGCACGATTGCGACGGTAGCAGCCACTCTGTAATCGTTCTTTGCGGGTTGCAACAGTCGAGAAAAAAACGTTTCCGTTTTTCTGATAAACACGGTGCTTTCGTTGAGAGTCGTTCCTAACGATATTTGTTCAATGTCCATTGCCTTCCAGGTTTCGCTTGATACGGGGTCATTTGGAAGAAACTCGTCTCCGTAGATGGGTGGAAATAATCTTTTTGACGGGTATCGCGTGTTCAAGGTCTCGAAGATGAACGTCGCATTCAGATCTCTGAGGCATGCAGCTACGTTTGTAACAATTTATCCTAAGTGTATATCCGGCTGAAGACATCCCAAGTTCTTTGCCACGCTAGTGAAGCTTGCCGTGCCGCTGCGTGTTACACGGACCAAAGAAGAGAGTGGAGTGCCACTTTGCATAATGACCCTCCTGAAGTGTCCCTTGCTGTGTGGAGACAGTAGGAAAACCGGCAGAGGGGCCTCCGGTGCTATGACCCATCAACGTGACGTCCTCTCCCCGAAGTTCTCGATATTTCCGTGAACCCATCAGAGTACGAGGTTCTGGTCCCAAAGACCCATGTTGCCGGGGGCCTCTGGACTTTCATTAGAAAGGAATCCACAAATGCTCAACCTATAGTTGAACTTAACACACACGAGGTCTGAAAGGGCCACAAAATCAGCGGCGTCGCATATATTCAAAGCCGAGTCTCCCCACTGGAACGCGCTTGCCTCTTTGAAAACAACAACAGGCCGCTTCCTGTCGCAATTCTCTTTCACTGGGCATTTTAAGGCCCGTCTCCACACATTCAGATAAAGGCAGTCTTCGGAGGCATCAGAGTGGTTCACAGGAAAATCTTCGATAAAGCTGTCACCAAGCTGCCAGCACAATGGAGGCTTACTTGTAGCTTTGTACACTCCTTCCCACGGAAGTTTCGGTTGAGGTCTTCTTATCCTGAGCTGTCCGACAGGGGGCTCTGCATATGGTACCCCAAGGAATGCACCCACTTCACGACCGCTCTCCAGTAATCGGATTCCCGGCACAAGACCAGATTCTGTCTGAACCAAGCGTGTTTCATTCGTGATAGGGGCAGCGAAAGAGAGCACGAGCGTAGAGCGCACAACGAGTAATATCCGCAACACGCTTTCGAGGTTTTTCATCTTGACGAGCAGGGGAAGGAATGTGATGCGCATTGCTACTGAACGCGAAACATAAACACGCCGACAAGAATTCCACTCGCCCGTTTCAGACACACGGGGAAGTACTTACGTTTACCTTGGGCGTCGAGTCATGTTTGGTTTATACATTTTCTTAGAGAAGTGAGCCCCGCTTCTCAAGGCTGCGCGCCAATAAAGTCAGGAGTGCGCTCTTTCTCTACAGAACGGGAAAAACTGGCCGAAGGATGCCTTCTCAGAAGAAGCTTGCTTTTTAGTCCGCGAGTTCCTTCTCCTCAAGGCCTTTCAAGGTGGCCTGACTACTTTCTCTCAGTGCTTAATACGATGAAAGGATGACTCCGGCTTATGCATTGTTGTTATGAGCGGGCATTCAAACAGCTTCTTAGGCTTGACATTTAGAAAGTAAATACAGCTATAAATAAACCTTCGCGTGAACTGCAGTCACCGTAGCACCTAAAGTACAGCTTTGTTTAAGCACAGTTGATGAAATGAAGTAATAGTTTTTAACTAGGGTTCCGTGTGGTCGGACTGTATTTTTCATGCAATTCGGAGGGTATTTTGCAAAGTTTATTTTCCCTGGAAGTTCGGGGTTTATCGGTGTTTAGTCTTCTTAGATTCCAAATTCTCCGAAATTAGGAGTACAATTTTATTGTGTTCCATTTTTTCACAATTCAACATAAAAAACATTTTTTTAAAGAAGTGTCGGTATCGAAATGTACTTTTGCAGCTGCATTTGGCGTTGGTGCCCTTGCCATTGGCAGTACTGACTGCCGCACGAAAAGATCTTGCAAACAAGTGTTGCTTCAATGAACGGTACTTTGAAATAGCCAAACTCCTGGGCAGTCGTTGTGAAGCATAAACGCTTCAGCTGCTTCCCCTTTCCAATAAAACCTACATGTTCATAACTTTCACTGATGTAAAAACACAGTCGCTTTAATATCTAAGCACAATAGGTCTGAACTGGAAACAGGAAGAGTGCTTTTGTCGTCGCCCAGAAGTAGATTGACCCGTACTGAACCAATCCTGACCAGATAAACGGGAAACTTCCTTTTGTCAATAATCCTTGACCCGAAAAAACAATATAGCCTTTCTTCACGACTACTAACACTGTGCTCTGACAAAATGAATTCGTAAAATACCGTATTTTTTCTTTTCATTTTAGCGTCGTGAATCGGAATTCGGAGTTCTACGAATAAATCCGAATTGGTGAAAATTTTACAAACGAGTTCTTTTCTGGAGTTTCGGATTTAGTGGTGGTCAAGGATCCGTCGCCGGTGGAGTTGCCTGCACTCCGGTCCAAGATAGTCAGACGTCCGGGTCACCAATCTTCCGGCGGTGTGTTTGAAATCGCCGGAAAAGAATTAGACGTCCGACACGTAGCTTAAGAAAAAGTCCTCTCGTGATTTTATAGACCTATTGCTAAATTAGCTAAGCAACAAGGTGAATGCAAGAATTGGTGTTCCACGCACCAGTAACTTTTCTCAAGCAAATGCCTGAAACAAATTGCATCTAGCACGCGCGTTCGTCAACGTTTTATTTTGGTTACTTACATCGAATCTTTTAGACGGGGAAAACGTGCGCGTGTGGCGCGTGCAACGCCATTCCCTGGATTCTCTTGATGCCTGGGTATTTCGCGGCTCCTGAGGTCACGCTAGCATGAGCTGACGCGCTCCCCGGACTCGGCGCAGCTGAACTTTGGTTGTTTGAAGCACAGCGAGTCTGGTGTTTTCTACAACCCGTGTGCTTGTGGCCTATGGCTCAACTACAGGGTCATGTGACGCCAATTGTCTTGAAAGAGTTGAATGGGTATTTGTCTGGACGTATTTTACGTTCCCAGGATGTCGATGGAACCTCCTCGATTTTAAATTAGAATAAGTTTATTGGCTGGAATTTTTTGTTCTGAAAAAGAGATATAACATCGCGAATAGAAGTAGGGTAAGGTTACGAAAAGAGTGTACATCAATTTTCCTCTAAATTTATTGGGGCAAATCTTCCCGGTAGATTTAGCGGGGAATAAGTCCGAGCCACAACCCAAAACTAAACGAAGACAGATTCTCTTTTTACAGAAATTTTGCAGGATAAGTTTTTTTGTTTTGTTTTACCGGTGTGCCGTTCTTATGAATTCATAAAGTTCGCAATAATCGCGGTTCTACTTATCATAAAATTTCTCTCACATAAAAAGGCTAGTATATTGCTTGATTGTTTCCTGGTCTTTCAGCGAACCTGTCATCTTCTGCTATTTGTAATGTTTTTTTTTTGTGTGTGTTTTTTCGTTGTCTGGCGACACTTTCGCTTTCGTATTTTTACGCTTCTTTAGGTTTACAGATAAGGTTGGGCAAAATTAAACAGACGATTACAACATACTGTTGTTTTTCTTATGCTATATCAATTTAAGGAAAAACGGCATGTGGACATTTTTGGGGGTTTTGACTTTGTCGACATAAAATAATATTACACTGAACTAAGGGAAAGAAATGTCTTACCTTACCGACCTTCGCGGTAAACGGAGACAACAGTGAAGCAAAAGGAGACAGCCTTCCAAAATGAAGAAAATCACTAATATTTTGCAGTGAAAGCACTTAAAATGCAGTCCATGAGTTGCAACGAAATTCTCGCCACATGGCATGCGCTTTTCGCATGCCATGTGGCGTGTATGCAGATAATTCGACGCTGTTTGTGCTATGATCCCTTGACACGGCGAGTCTCTTGTAGAGCACATCGCGTGCCTTGCAGAATGCTTAGGATTTTATAATGCCCTGAAGAAATTACTCCTATAGTTTATGACTTATAAACATCCTTTCGGTTTTTCACTATTCGTTAAAGGCACTGGAGCTATTGGAGTCTCAATAGCTCCAAACAACCGTTCATAAATCACTGTGGGCAACGTTACTAGAATCACTCACTGCCAAAGTGACTGCTCTGGAAAAGTGGCACCGATCCGTACTCGAGAACCGAGCTAATGGCGACCACAACGCCGCCATTTCTCCTGCAGCGGCCACTCGAGGAACTGCACGTGACTTCTATTTTGGCTTCAATCGGCCATTTCGAAGCCGAAACAGATACGGTGGAAGGGGTTTCAGGGAGGTGCCACCCCCGTCTCCCAAGGGGACGTGCCGCGAATTACTACGATAGTTAGGATGCGCCTAGGTCGGGACGCGTTACCTGCAATCACCGCTGAGGCAGGGTCGTATAAAAACAACATTAATTGTGTCGCAAAACCTTGAAAACTGAAGATTTTAGAAAACATCGCGCGCCCTTCATTTTAATGCGAATAGCATTCTTTGGATACTTTACGCACTTTTCGTCTATGTATCTATCTATCTATCTATCTATCTATCTGGCTATCTAACCTCTTACGCCGCGGGTCGATAAATAAATAAAAAAGACCGGCGCCGGCTGGGATTCGAACCGTTGACCCTTTGATCAGCAGGCAGAAGCGCTAACCACAGAGCTATGAAGGCAGTCATTCAACGCACTCTAAACACTTGTTTATATCTTTACCATAGGACGCGCTTTACAGCGCTGTCACAGCTAGCCGGTGCGCGCGCGTTCCATGCACGAGGGCTAGCTCACCCTCTCCCGCGCTCACCCTCTCCCTCTAGCTCACCCTCTCCCGCGCTCGGGAGAGGGTGATGTAGCGGCCGTGCTCAGCCTCACGAGAGCGGAATGAGCCCTCCTGCATGGAACGCGCGCGCACCGGTAGCTGTGACAGCGCCGTAAAGCGCGTCCTATGGTAAAGATATAAACAACCGTTTAGAGTACCATTGGTTGAGACTAGCTGAGACGCCAGAAAGTCTGGTCGGTACCATTTTGAGTGTTTGTGCGTATGGCGCGTGCTTTGCTCGCCTTCCTAAGTGACACAAACGCACGTGCTGGGCTGCGGAGATCGTGCGCAGGGCTGTGAAAGTGTCAACAAATTTAGAATCGCCTCAAGAGTGGGCTGGCGTATCTAGAGTGTGCCGGCCACCTGACGAACGCGCATAACTCCGCACCGTTTGATGCTATTCGCATTAACGTAGATAATCATTCCCAAAGGATGGGTTCTGCTGATTTTTGTACTAAAATCCAATAAAGTTACCACAAAAAGTTTTTCCCGTTGGTTTTTACGCAAAAACATGCTTTCTAAAAGCTCAAGGTGACCCCAGTAAAGACAAATGATAAAGAGTGGCGCTGTTGTCGTATTTAGCTCGGTTTCAGCGGACGCCAGTGGTCCAGGTTTTAACGGTGAGTTTCCCAACTGAGGGTTCTAGTCACGTTGACTGTATAGTAAGCTTGAAGAGAGATTTCTTAGTGTTCAAAATGCTTCGCGAGTGCTCTTTCATTTTTTGTCTTAAATAAATGCGTATTTTTGTATTTTAGCTGGGTTCTGTAGAGCCCTCTTTTTACAGTGTACGGCCGTAAAGACCAGCACATTTTGCACACCTCGCAAAATTCTAATTCTAATCTTACATACCTGAAACTAAAGCACGCGAACGTCTTTACGCAAAAGTTTTATATCTATCCTTTTTTTAAAGCTTAACTCAGAGTTGTGCAATTTTAAAAATAATGCAAAAAGGGCGGCCGTGCATTTTCTACGACCTCTAGTGGATGTACGTCGTCTGCAGACTGGTTTTGCGAGCTTGCTCCCAGGAATTCACAGTCTGATAAATTTTGTTATAATTGTTTTAATATTCCAGCACCTAGGCCCGTTTGCTCGAAGCTGGTTAACTTTAACCGCGGTTAAAAGTTAACCGCCCTTCCCTACTAGGTACCTAAAAGTACCTAGCCAAGTCTGACGAGGGCTGTTTTATTATGGATGGTAGCTGGTGTCACCTCCTGGCTGTACCGAATATAAGTGGCTTCCGTGGAGAGGTTCCTGAAATGGGGGAACCAAAAATGCGCGCTACCGTGCTTTCGCGACACAGCGCGGCATACATTTGAGCTCAAGAAACAATTTTATTGTTCGTGGTACAGGTAATCGGTAAGGTAAAACTAAATTAACCCTTGTTTGGATAATTTCTAAATATTTGGCTGTCTGAAGTGAAGACAAGCCTCGTTGAAATTTCCTTCCAAGTTCGAAAGAGGACGACGAAGTTCAGTCGTAGAAACGATGAGAAAGAAGTGAGCAGTAAAAGGCGGACGTTACACCGGCAGTATGGCTGGCCAGCATGTAAGAACTGTATATAACACCGTCATAAATTGAAAAACCTGTAATTCGGCTCCAATGAAAATTGACCTATTAGTAAACTACCCTAACATCGAGGAGAACACTGGAAGTGTAATTCAACGATCCGTGCGCGCTGGCCTTCCACTTATAAAATATTCGAAGTAAATATTCATAATAAATCTTTGACGAACGCGCGTGCACGGCGAAATTTGTTGTAGGCTTTTTGCTTTAGAATACTTACTACTGCAGACGCCAGCACGCGCAGCGCGTGTAACTACACTCGTAGCATGCACCTCGGTGCTTGAGAAATTTAGCAAAAGGTATATGGGGACGCTGTCTGCTTTTGTGTGCTATCAGTACCCGGCCGATTGAGTGAAGGCAATCCACTTTTCAAAGACGTTGCCATGCCGACAACTGTCGCGTTCATTTAGGCGTAGGAATTGCCAGAATCGAGAGACGATCTAAAAAATGCGGCGAGGTCATTGCTCATGCTTTGAGTTTTAAGTGAGGTAAGGCAAATCGAAAGCCTCCTGCACCATTCATTGCTGACAAACGCGCCCGATATTGCAGCTACAACGACGTATTAGTTCCAAAGCGAGCGGCGCTCACTCACCGGGGCGCCGCCATGTTTCCCCGCCGTCCTTACTCTGCCTGTCACATGACCTAAAATTCCCCCTCGTAGGGAAATCCGGTTAACCGCGGTTAGTGAACCAGGTTCGAGCAAACGGGCCCTGAGTTGTGCTCTAAAAAATATTAGATACGCAACTTTTTGGGAAACGACGTTTGCGTGCCCAGTTTCAGATGTGCGTACGTTTGCGATTTGAAATTTGCAAGTCGTGCAATATGCGCTGTTCCTTACAGCCACACCTTGTACATTCGTAACTTTTTGGCACAGCTTTGTGGTCCGTCCCTCGGTAAGTGATGAACTAGGGCGGCAGTGCGAATGGAGCGAAGCCGTTGCTCAACTTTTTTAGGTTTCTCCCTCGTCATTTTCGCAACACGCCACCCTGCACTTTTTGTTTGTTGTTGTACGTATAACTAAGAAAGAGAGCGCATGATTGGCCAATCACTATCACACGGTTTAAATGATTCCATATTCTCGCTTTCTTCCTACGTATATCCCGTTATTAAAACGTTTTAGTTCAAAACACTGCCCACGTAGGTCGCTCGAGTTTTATCTGTTTATCCGTTTTATTCGTTTATACAAGTTTTATTCTTTTATCCAAACGAGACTAAAACTTAAATTGATGCAATATCCTCCTAAGCTCAAGCTGTACGCCTCCAAGAAAATAGAAGCGCGGATTTTGGCGCGTTTAACGCGTAAACAAGTCACGATGGTTGTTTTACGAAAACCACGCGGACAAGTGATGACACCTCGCGGTCAAGTTTTAAAACTATTCCGATTGAACTTTTAGGAAATAGATGGCGTTAAAAGAAGAATGTGGCATTTCGCCCACGTCCCCGCGTCCCATTTAGCTCCCTTGAAGCCCGTATCGTTTTAAAAAATATATTTCTAGAATAGGGTAAAAACCCTTGCATTGGCACTGCGCAAGACGCACTCAAGCTCTCGGCGAAACTCTAGAGAGGGTGTCAAACCAGCACTTTGAGTAGAGAGGAACGCAAGCGCATCGTGATGATGATGATGAACTTGCAGCTGTTCCTTTGTATCGGACGGGTGGGAATATCCGCGCCCAAGCTTTGGGGGGGGGGGGGGGAGTCCTTAGCGTCACAGCGAATTGTGGTTACTAATGTCGCCTGTGATGGATCTTTCGCCACCAATCCTCTGAGGCGTCCCTCAGTTTGTTCAACAGCACTCCTCGAGGCCACGTTGACTCTGGCACTAACACTGGAGCTTGCTCCAGACGGTATATGCGGATTTCCTGGCGTTGTCACAAAGCCCAGTGCCGTCTCTAGAAGTGGCACTCTCCCGGAGTTGGACCAACTTCTCTGCGCGGACTGGCAGTAGGTCCTATCACTGGAGTATGAGGGTACTCTACTGATTCTTCATTCACCCGACACACTCGGCATATGGTTGACGTCATGGTAGTGTCGTGGACCAGTGTTCGAAGGGCACCCGCACGCGCTTCGAAAAGTAGCCAGCTTCCGTAACTGTTGCCGTATAGATGTGTCTCTACCGTGATTTGCTGTTTTTCTGCAGCGTACGTTCTCAGCGTTGACTTTGTTTGGGCAGCTTCACACCACTGGACGGTCTCCTGCTCTCGTATCCTCTTTCGCACTTCGGATTCCCATTCTTTCCCAGTGGTTATCCTCACCGGTTGCCTGAAGAAACCAAACTATAGGGTGGCTCAAGTCACCAGGCTCGATCTAAAATGGACCGTAAAAATCGACGCCTGCACGTAGCAATCTAAACTTTTCGTCAAAGGTGTATTTCACAGGTCGGTTTTTTCTTGTAAAATTACAAAGCGTAGTTCTCTTTCTGTAAAAAATAAGGCCAAGAAACTTGCCTGGGTCAACGGCGGGCGGCGACGCAGACGACCAAGTGGAGGTGCGGGGTGTGTTTGCCGCTCCTATTGATAGATGGCGCTACCTCCTTGTTTCGGTCAGAGATCTGGTTTCGGTTTGCTTTTAAAGAAATATCGAAAGTGCCCGCGTCGACCGTGGTTTATTGACACGAACATAATCTTTCTTGTAATCTACCTTTGGCTTGAAAATAAATGCAGACAATGATAGCAAAACTTCAAGTAACAAAAATAAAAGAAAACGCGGTTGCATAACGACAACGCTGACGGCGCTCTTGCAGCCGGCGGATTTCGTCTGCGTGTCGTCTGCTTTCTTTCGCTGGTCGGTTGTATCCTCGGACGCTGCTTCCGAGACCTTTTTTTGTCGCGGTTGGTGAGAAAACAGCCACAATGCGTCACTTTGGACGCTATTTAGACCGCACTTTTGAGACACGGGAGGCTGCCAAAGCAAGCTCCAGATAAACAGCAATTAATGGCTCTGAAAAGAGAATGTCAGCAGAAGCCCGCGGTTTTCGCGGTTGTCAAAGCCGCTGGTCATATGTACAAAATGGATAGATATGTGCTCTTGAGTTCTCGTTGTCTTCAGTCCACATGTCCACCTCGAACTTGGAGGCACTTGTGCAGTCTTCGCTCATAATCCCTGAAGGCTGCCTCCCGCATGTTGTCCGTGATCGCATCGAAGGCGGATAGAATGCGCTCTTTTAGTTCCGTCATCGTGCGCACGCGAACTGCGTAGACCTGGGCTTTCACGAAACCCCAAACAAAAAAATCACAAATTGTCAGGTCAGGGGACCGTGGGGGCCAGGGCATTGTCGGTGACCCTCGACCCATCCAGTTGCCGGGAAAGGTTCTGTCAAGCCAGTCTCTCACTGTGGTGGCGTAATGCGGGGGTGCTCCGTCTTGCTGGAAGATGCACACCTCCCTTTGCATGTGCGAAGCTTCCAGCTCCGGCAAGACGTCCTGTTCGAGCATGCGAAGGTAGGATTCGCCGGTGACCGTGCCCTCAAAAAAGAATGGACCGACAACGCCTTCCCTCCAAAGTCCACACCATACTACGACCTTTGGTGACTGGACAGCCTCTTCAATGATCCAGTGGGGGTTTGTCTCGGACCAGCAGCGGGTGTTCTGCTTGTTCACGTGCCCATCCAGATGAAAAATAGCTTCGTCCGTGAAAAGCAGAAACGGAAGGTGGTTCCTGTTTGTGGAGATGCGTCCAAGTTCGTCCACGCAGAACTGCTTTCGCCGTTCATAGTCATCTGGCTGCAGCTCGAACAGGACCTGTGGCTTGAACGGATACATTTGTTGGCGGATCACCCTCCAGACGAAACTTTTACTGATGCCAAGTTGTCTTGCGACTTGTCGCACGGACAGGCGTGGGTTCAATGCAAATGCCGCAAGCACGGCGTGACGCATGTTCTGCTGTGGCGACCTCTCTTCGAGTACTCGCAGCCTGGTCTGCACAGTGTTCTCTGTGTTGAATCGGTGTACCCAGCGCATGACAGTCCGCACGGGTGGGTGGACGCCTACAAAAAGTGGCTCGAAACTTCGATCTCACTTGCCTCATACTCCTGGTTTCTGTAAACCAAAGGACTACCTGTGCCCTCTCTTGGACGGTCAGGTGACGCATTGTGGCTGTTTTCTCACCAACCGCGACAAAAAAAGGTCTCGGAAGCAGCGTCCGAGGATACAACCGACCAGCGAAAGAAAGTCGAGGCGTCACCGACAATGCCCTGGCCCCCACGGTCCCCTGACCTGACAATTTGTGATGTTTTTGTATTGGGGTTTCGTGAAAGCCCAGGTCTACGCAGTTTGCGTGCGCACGATGACGGAACTAAAAGAGCGCATTCTATCCGCCTTCGATGCGATCACGGACAACATGCGGGAGGCAGCCTTCAGGGATTATGAGCGAAGACTAGCACAAGTGCCTCCAAGTTCGAGGCGGACATGTGGACTGAAGACAACGAGAACTCAAGAGCACATATCTATCCATTTCGTACATATGACCAGCGGCTTTGACAACCGCGAAAACAGCGGGCTGTCTGCTGACAGGCTCTTTTCAGAGCCATTATTTGCTGTTTATCTGGAGCTTGCTTTAGCAGCCTCCCGTGTCTCAAAAGTGCGGTCTAAATAGCGTCCAAAGAGACGCATTGTGGCTGTTTTCTCACCAACCGCGACGAAAAAAGGTCTCGGAAGCAGCGTCCGAGGATACAACCGACCAGCGAAAGAAAGCATACGACACGCAGACGAAATCCGCCGGCTGCAAGAGCGCCGTCAGCGTTGTCGTTATGCAACCGCGTTTTCTTTTATTTTTGTTACTTGAAGTTTTGCTATCATTGTCTGCATTTATTTTCAAGCCAAAGGTAGATTACAAGAAAGATTATGTTCGTGTCAATAAACCACGGTCGACGCGGGCACTTTCGATATTTCTTTAAAAGCAAACCGAAACCAGATCTCTGACCGAAACAAGGAGGTAGCGCCATCTATCAATAGGAGCGGCAAACACACCCCGCACCTCCACTTGGTCGTCTGCGTCGCCGCCCGCCGTTGACCCAGGCAAGTTTCTTGGCCTTATTTTTTACAGAAAGAGAACTACGCTTTGTAATTTTACAAGAAAAAAACCGACCTGTGAAATACACCTTTGGCGAAAAGTTTAGATTGCTACGTGCAGGCGTCGATTTTTACGGTCCATTTTAGATCGAGCCTGGTGACTTGAGCCACCCTATACTTCTCCAGCTGGTAAAGATGTTTCTGCCACCGGGTCTGCAGAGAGGTCAGGTGGGTGTACACAAACCTTTTCGGCCAATGGCAGCGGTTCACGTGTCGAAGTCTCCCGGCATATTCAACTTTACTGGTCGCCTCCCGTGTCTCGAACGACGACCGGCTCGAATCACCCCTCACCGCCTTGTTAGCCACCATCCCATGGCAGCCCAGTGCCTGGCGCCCCTCTTCTAGCTGTCTGAGCTCCAAGACGGTGCTCACCTCGCCCGGCACACACACCACTGCATTGGCAAATGTCAGAACTGGGCAACACGACCGCCTTCCACACCTCCTGGCTCACTATGAATCTATTACAGCTCCACAGGCTGCACTTGCGGAGGACATGGCGGTCTGTCGAAAAGGGTGTGATGCTCTTTCAGATAGTCCACTTCGTTTGAGAGAGTAACTCCCAAGTACCTGTACATGTCAAGTGCTGGTATGCCGTTTATAACCAACCTAACGCTCTCGATCCTCCTCTTCTCAGAGCCGGCGAACTGTACCACTGCGGACATTCTAGTGTTGTACTGAAGACCGAGCACAGAAACTTCACCAGCGCCTATATCGAGTAGTTGCTGCTTTGTCTCCATAGGGCGCGCTGTGAGCACAATGTCGTCTGCGAAAGTCACCCCAGGCAGCACCCAGTTCACGTTCTCTCCTTCCTTCATGTATTGTAGTGAGAAGCGCAATCCTTATCGGATCAACCGCTCCTCCATACGTGCAATGTACAACATGTACAGGGGTGGTGAAAGCGGACAGCCCTGCCGCAGTCCCCGCGTCACCATTGCCTCATCTGAAGTGGCCTCTCCCATGTGCGTTTTACCGTATTGCCCGTGTAAAACCGGCGAATGAGTCCGGTCCACTGTGGCGGCATATCAAGCTGCTCCAATATTGTTAGAAGCTGGTCGTGCGGGACGCAATCATTTGCCTTTCCCACGTCCAGGAAACTGCAAATTAATCTTCTCCCCTCTTTTCGGGCCACCTCGATGCGCTGGCTGAGGGTGCACACGTTGTCTTCAAGACGCCGGCCGCGACGAAATCCTCCTTAAAGCTCGGTGAAGAGTTCTCTCTCTGCCCAAGTTGTCATGCGTTCCTTCATTATAGACGCGAAAACCCTTTACAAGGTGCTGGTGACTGTAACTGGTTTGTAGTTCCGGAGGAACCGCTTATCCCCTCCTTTCTTCAGCACAAGAACCACCTTCCCTTGTCGCCAGTCTCGGGGGACATCTGCTTCCCACTAAGGATGTCTGTGGAGATCTCAGCCAGCTGGTCTTTGGCGCATACTTGCCGAGTGTGTTGAAGGTACGTGCTGGGATTCCATCCAAACTTTGTGCCGTTCTGCTTTTTATGTGTTTTATGTGGGTCAGCGCTCGAATAACTGCGACAAAACTGAGCTTCTCGTCGGTACTCGTGAGATCACAGTCTGAGTGGTTATGTGGGCTGGTATTTGGTGGGGCTCCGTTCCTCTTAGTGCAAACACCTCAATGAGATGGTCCGTGATGCGTCGCTTCAGCGCTACCACATTTAGGCCAGTACACTCGTCGACGATAGTTGGGGATTGATCTCTTCCGTCCAGGGTTCCGAGGAATCTCCAGAACTTTCTAGGCGCATCTCTTTCGCTTGAGCGAATGTTCCTCATCGTATCTAGAGCAGCAGCAGCTATCTTCTGCTGGATCATCTATTTCGTGATGCGTTTTTGCTCTTGGTAAAACCCCCACTTTTCAGTGACTTCGCAACCTGACCCTGTTTGAAGTTGCATGCCGATGTTGCCTATTCACCTGTTGTCGTATTTGAATTGCAGCCTGCACATCCCCATCACACCAGCGCTTCCTTCGACTTCGTCCGACCTGGCCGTTTGTTGAGTGTTGCCTGATTAGTTCTTTTAGAGTATCCGCGTATTCGCGACCCGACGCCTTCCTCTTGACGTTTTTTTCGAAGCTGTCCACAACCTTAACTGCAGCTGTTTGCGAAAGGCTGGGTCGACACGCATCTTGTCGAGTCGCTCTTCCTTTCATCCACTTTCCTCTAGACAGCTGCAACATGATTCTGTTAAAATTAATGCCAATACTTTTCACTCCTGTCTCAACAATTTGGGCGCGCACCAGGCATCGCCCTAACCGAGGCAATAGCAGGGCGTAGTCGATGCGTGATCTGCTTTCACGTGCGCTACATGTGCACTGGCCAGGCACATAGCCGGGGGGGGGGGGGCATGGGGCCCGGCCTCCCACCCCCGAAAATCTTTCATTTTGCTGGTACCTCCTCTCCCCCCTCCACCTCATACAGCATTTGTCATAGGCGCCCCCCCCCCCGAACCAAAATCCTGGCTACGTGCCTGGTACTGGCCCTCACATGTAGAACGTAGGTTGACGATTTCTAGGCCTAAGTCCTCCGACATCTTTCGCATGTGGCGGCCGTTGTCGCCTTCCACCCGTCCAACCCGTGTAAGTGACCATTGAAGTCTCCCGTAATAAGCAGATCTTTACCATCTGCCAGTTCTTTTGCGTCGGCAATTAGGCATTCAGCAGAAAAACGGTTCTTCTCACGGTGCGCGCTTTCCACCGAAAAATACACAAAACATGCTACCGCAGAGACACCCAGACGTTCACCCGTTAGCCACATCTGGTCCTCCTGGCAATCCCTGAGCTCTCACTGCCATGTCGGCCCACTGTGCCAAAAGGCTCCCACTCTACCTACCCGCCTCTGTCCCTCCACATGGTTGCTCCCCGACCAGCACCAGTTGGGGTGCACAGGGGTTTTTCAAAATGCCTCCTCAGGTTTGTGTCTGCCACCCCCAACAGCGGCATGCCCGCGGCTTTCATCTCTTGGAACAACTCTTGCTACCTCTGCTCCCGGCGCGTCCCTTGGAGATTTTAAGAAGCCCACGGTGACCGTCTTCTGTCGATGATATGTGCGCCTTCGTTTTCTTTACTCTACCGCCGCCGCGATGAATATTGGTCAGAATATGGCGCTGCAGTACTGTCGGCTGGGCACATCTTTAGATAGCCCATCGGTGTCCTGGGCTCATCTGCCGCCTGTGAATGCGCCTCAACCAGAGCCCAATGTACGGCTCTGCGCCTAACGCAGTTACAGCGCCATCTAGATTTGCCCATGCAAACTGCTCTCGCCGCGCCAAGGCCTCCGAGATCCCGAAGCGCGCACGCGAAGGCTTCGCGCGCTTCGGGATCTCGGTGGCCATGGCCGCGCTGTCCCGTGCACGAGAGCAACGGGGAGGCACGCAGACGGCAACTGCTAAAGCAAGAGCGTACGTAAGCGTAGCTCGCTGCGCTCCGTGAGTATGGCGCATGTGCAGTGTGAAGCACGCAACCCTGCTACTCTCGTTTCACTCTTCCGTCCGTGACGCAGCCGATGCTAGCTGAGATTATATGACGAATCACACAGCGTCAAAAGCGCAAAATCCATCATGGTAAGTTCGTAATGGTTCTTTCTGCGTTTTCCATCGCTAAACCAATCATAAACAGAACAAGCCCGGTGACGGTGCACTTTTGACGCCGCTTGACTGGTCCCGTCCACTCGCGGGCATCCGCTGCGTCTGGACGGAAGGTGAAACGAAGCATAGAGCCGTATTGTGGACGAGAAAATAAAACGCGCTCTTGATGGTCGACGCCGACGCCGCCATCTAAAAAACAAGCCGGTCAGCACATGACCTTCGACGACGGCGTGTTCTCGGGGAACGTCAGCAGCTTTTGTCGAAAGAACACGGGTAATTTCTATTTTGTCTGCTTCTGTACGATCGATGTTGCCTTCATATATTTAACACTTTCAGAGCAATTAAATTACATTATTGATTACTTTTCTGAAAACTGCAAAAATTTAATGAAATTACATCACAAATTACCGCAGACTTAACGTAATTACATTACATTACAATTACTTTACAAAAGTAATGAAATTACTTAGAAATTACTTTGACATTACTTTTCATTACCTTGAGGCAGTAATTCGCGCTCATTTTATTTACCGTATACACCAACACAGTGTTTACAAAGCAAGCCTTTGTTTTCCCACACAGCGCGTGTGCAGGAACCGGATCCGGGAGAAGCGAGGCGCTGCGCATGCCCAGTGCCGACAGCAGCGTCACCGCAGTGATGTAACGTCAAAGAGCTGAGTTGGTCTATATGTACCAAAACTAAGATCTTCCTGTTTACACCGCAACAGCCTTATGTGCCTCAAATTGAACCATACTGAACAGTGGTTTTGCTGGCGCATACGACATAAGTGTTAAACATGATGAATAGTTTCTTTAGATGTGACTCAAAAAGACAGTCGACTCACCGGTTTCGCTGTTCATTCAACGGTGAAGGTTCTTACTAACATGGTGATATGCTTCTTTCTTCCTGATTTAGAAGTTGTAGTCCGGGTCAGTTTGTTAAGTCTGGCAATGGCAGCTCGTTCTTACAAGGAGTCGTCACATGAAACATTTCCCTTCCGCCTCGGACGCAATCTAATTCTATTCTCCCGAGAGCACTATACTCGGCGATAACTTTTGTTTGCAATGCAGTGGAGAGGAGGAGAGCCCGAGCACTGCTTTATACAGCGCTCAAAATGGGAAAAGGAACGCGTGCCTGTACCCTTCACTGCATTGCCAAGAAAAGTGGTCGCCGAGTATAGACCAAAACGCGGCTTTGACGTCACGCCTTCGCGGCGGCGCTGTTGTCTCCACGGCGCATGCGCAGAAGCTTCACCTTACACAAATCTGGTTTCTGCGCTCCCGCAGTGCCAACATCTGGTGTGGGCAAATGCGGGCTTGCTTGTAAACAGCGTGTCGGTCTATACACAAACTCATCTCCGTTACGTCACGGCGCGGTGGTGGCGCGTTGGGCGCACTTCCGGTCTGGGGCTGTGGGCGGAAGTGCCCCTGTCAGACGTGTATTCGTGCGTTGTTTTGAAAGGAACCAGAGGAAAAACCTGCCTTCTCGTCAAAACGCCGCGACTGGGACTGTACCAAAAGAGTCGAGAAACGTTTGAAGGTTAGTTTTCATGAGCTCGGTTCGTCCGAGAACGTGGATATGTGCAGTGAAAAGGGAAAACCAGACGCCGTCAGACCACGATTGCTTGGGCGGGTTGAATTCACGGATTCTTGTGGTACTCAGATTTATTTGTTTTGTTCCAACATAAACACCGGAAAACCGTCAAGTTGTACGGACTACCTGCGGACTACGTTCAGTGTGTCTTCAAGTTCAAACGGCCGCCTGATCGTTCAAACTGTCGTCTGCTCTTTCAAACGTTTCTGCTTGTTGTCTGCTCTTTTAGACGACACCGGCCCGTAGACCAAACGCGAGCCCGGTACTTGCTATAAGAAGTAAGTGCAGGCCTCAAAAGACTTAAGGTTGAAGGTTGGTAAGGAGGCTCGATGTAAACAGTAGATACAAGGAGATGTTGATAATTGTTACCAGTGGCCATCACCGACTTGTTATGCCTGATTCACTTGGTCCGACTCTGCTTGAGATTTTCAGTACCGACGTCGTCCATCTCAGCGACCATCATGCTTTTGCAGCCCGAGCGACGTCGGGACTGAAAATTGCGAGCGAAATCTCGTCATGCGATTCAGGCTTTAGCGTACATTCTGCGGCGTCCACGCGGAATGAATCGCCGCATGTCACATTATTCACGCGAAGTTTTGCGGTGTAACGAACTTCGCTAATTTCGCTGAGGCCGCTCAAGTAGTCAGACATTGCCAAGAAGACGTAGAATCAACAATTAGAAAGCGAAAAAGGGCAGGGGGACTCACACTGACGTCTATAACATCGCATTTCAATGGTTTATTTATGGGCGACGGCGAGCTTCTTGCCCACACCCCCAACGCGCATGCGGGGCGCCGGTGGCGTCCACTAGGGGCACTGCGGTTTGTTTGTAAACATGAGTTGGTGTATAGTTGACCTATTCTCGGTCATTCCTTTCAAGCAGCATTTTTCCAAAACACCTGAAGAGTCAAAGATTTTGCGCATTGTCACACGAAGGTCCCGGATAATTGCTAAGCAGAAGCTTCGCCAGTTGGGGAATGGCGCGAGCTTCCCTAAATTGTGTACATTCCCAACAAACAGGGGGCGATATCTGCTTGTAGGCTTATTCCCGAATAAACTTCCCAAGGGAAGGCAGCGAGGCATTACGCGAGCGGCACCTGCTTTGCTCGAGGACGCACGAAACGTTCTGGGCCTTTGACACGGCATTTGGAATTAACTATTTATTCCGGTCGTTCGTTGTTCACAATGGTCGAACTTACGGTTTGACCTTGCTTGACGAAAGTACAAGGCTGATGATCTGTTTGTTCTCTCCTCTCAGGTTTTGAATTATGCTTAACTCACTGGTGATGGTGCCCGTCGCCTTGTAGCCAATGAGCCGTTAATCCCTATAAGCTGACGCACTGTCAGCTTAGGGATGAACGGTTGAAGCTACTTGTTTGTTGGAGGAGTCACACGCCAATCGTTCGCCACGTAACCACGCTCTCGTTCATACCCACGCGCAGAGAAATGGACGGGACACGTGATTAAAAGAAGGTGTTTGATTGGTTCTGGTTAGCTTGCAGCTCCCAGGGCACTGTCAGCTCAAGGATGAACGAAGTATTGCATCGTCGTGATGACGCGACGCCGTGAATGTGTCGTGCCTGGAGTTCGTAAGCCGTTGCCTTCCAGCGATGTCTATACGCAAGATTTTCTCCTTCGCTTTTCCAGCCCTCCTTTGTGCGTCTGTCCAGCTGTTCGTACAAGGCTTTGCGCTCAGGTGGCCGTCGATTATTCCATCTGATGCTCTTTCACAACATTTCACCAAGCAAAATAATTTTTCTCTTCTTTCTTAAAGCTTTAAAACGAATTTTCTAACTTAGGACCACAGTAATTTCAAAAGTAATGAGTAATTTGCTCGAAATTACTGCCTGAAAGTAACTCATTACAGTGCTAAATTAGTAGCCTAGAGAAGTAATTAATTACATTACTCATTACTCCAAGAAGTAATTTAATTACTGTAATTCCATTACAGTAATGTCATTACTGCCATCTCGGCGGTAAACATAGTTACTGCACTAATAATTACTCGTAATGTTTTTGTTGAGTAACTTGAAAATGTTGATTTCCCAGTTTATTCGTTACGGTTTTATTGCATCTCATAGGTATCCCGAACGATAATGACTAAGTGGTCTTTTCAACAGATTATACCTTGTCCTATAATTCGGATATACTATTATAGGAGGAGGGGCGAAGGGACACATGCACCATTGCGTTTCCCATCGCGAGATGTAGCCTGACCATACGTCATCCCAAATGATATACTTGCTACGTTTTATAGGCTTCGACAAAAAAATGTATGCGTCAGTGTAAATGGTTGAGAGAGTTCATTTATTATGCAATTTGTTAAACATACTGCGCCTGAATAGTGTTTCAAAGATTGCGGGGGGGGGGGCAATAGCCTGCCGTAAAAGCGAAACGCATATTAACGGTGTAAAAATTAGCCAGATTTTATTTTGTAGCGTGAGCTACACCGGCCGAGGTTGAGCAGTTTCGCGTGGCTCTCGTAATGAGCCGTGCTCGGTGCTGCGCAAGCGCGAGGAGCAGTGACGTCACACGACGCACAGCTGGCGGGCAGGTACGCCGTTGCCGCAGGCTCCGCCACCGCCAACGTTGTTAGATTAAATCAGTTACGGAACTGTTCATAGACGCTGCATGCACGAACAGTACCCCCTCGCTCACCATGACTCGCCCGGAGTCGCTCGACGTGCCGCCGGACGGCTGCTTCAGTAACTGAATCGGGATACGTTCGTTTCAACGTTACTAGACGCGTAAAAACCAACGGAAAAAAACTCTTTTTGTAGTAACTTTTATCGGAGTTTGAGTACAAAATGGGGGCGCGTGATGTTTTCTAATTTTTTAGTTTTCAAGGTTTTGCAGCGCAATTAATATTGTTTTTATACAACCATGCCTCAGCGGAAATTTCAGGTAGCGCGTCCCGACCCAGGCGCGTTTTAACTTCGGTGATACGTCGCGGCGGGTCCGCTGGGGAGACGGGGGTGGCGTCCCTGTAACCCATTCCACCGTATCTGTTTTGGCTCCGAAATGGCCGATTGAAGCCAAAATAACTTGTCACGTGCAGTTCCTCGAGTGACCGCTGCGAGAGAAACGGCGGCGTTGTGATCGCCATTTGGCGGTTCAGCTGTTCTCTTTGGAACGCACAGTCACGAAACGAAAAGATAGATGGCGCTTCGAAACGACTCCTGGCGGATTGAAGTGAGTGAGAAGGGTACCCCCTCCGCGGGAGTTCCATAACTGAGGTAATCTAATAACGTTGGCCACCACCGCGCGCGCCTCGCCGGTCTGCGCAAGCGCGAGGAGCAGTGACGTCACACGGCGCATAGCTGGCGTGCCGGAGAAAGGAGCCGCCACCGCCGCGGGCTCTGCGCCACGCGCGCGCCTCGCCGGTCTTCGCATTCGAGACGTCATAGCCGCGGCAGACGCACTGGCGCCGTCGCGTCCCCAGCTGTCCGCCTCCATTGCGCAGTAGCCAAGTCTGACGCTGCACCGGAGCTGCTTGAATGCGCCTCTCATTTTGTGCGCATAAGCTCACGCTACGTATATCCTGGCGTAGCGGAGCTAAGCCACCGCAATTTTTTATTTGTTTTTTACCTCAAAATCAATCGTTTCATTGCCGACCACTCATTCTCCCGCCTAGAGGTAGCGCTAGAGGTCTGAAACAGATGCCACAGTTCCAGGAATACACGCTACGTTATTAAAACGTTTTACGCAAATTTCCGAAATTTCTACTGGGAAAAATAGTGGCCGATATTGGTCTTTAATAGAAGGGAATCCATGGCGCCAGTTAGCGAAAGCGGGCCACAATGTGCCCCATGTTCTTATTGAAATGTTCTTAAATATCTCATAACTTTTGAATAAGATAACTGTTCGTTCTGAAACGTTGGCGTCTGGTTCAGACCGTTAGCACTACATTTGGGTGGGGTATGAGCGTTGGGTAATTCGTAATTAATTTTTGCAGTGAAAAAATAAAGCTGTATAGATTTTGTTATGTACATTACAAATATCGGCCTAAAGAGTTTCATCAGCTTTGTAGCATTAGTTTAAAAGCAGTAATAAAAAGACAAGGACAAAAATTAAAATAGTTTAGGGACAACGAAACATCATTAACCCAAACTAAATTCGTGAAGGCACCCGTGCTTCTTTCTTTGCTTGCGCTTGTTGATCGAACATGTCAAAGCTGAGAACCTGAGCTATGACATGAGGCACAATCCTTGCTTAAATGGCAGGAATCAGGTCTGCTACGACAGGAAGGTACATGTGCTCTTTTAACACGCACGTGGGCAACTCAGAATCGGAAGGGAAATTCCTAGAAACAATAATAGTGCAGCAGATGATAACTAGGATGTCGTAAACTGTCGTCAAAATATAATGAGAAATGTTCATCACTAAGCGTACGAAGGATGTCGTAAATTCTTATAAACACGAGAAGGGAAATATCTAATAAACAGCACAGAAGTATAGCTTGGTGTACAGGAGTTTGAGCGTGTTATGCAAAGATTTAACAAAAATATTGTAATTGAGAGGAAAGTTAAGAGAATTAAAAATACACGTTAAAACTGAATTATGCACTGTCTTATCTACAGTTTACCTGTTTGAGTGTTCTTTGTGTTCATCAAGACAACGGGCTTTCCTGAACGTATATTTTAGAAAAATCCTCCGCGAAACCTGCCTCTCAACAGAGCTCAGGAGGTATTTCGTACCGCATTGCTCATACATCAAGGTGCTTGTTTTGTTTGTGAACGGATTGTGTTGTTCCTGATAATATTGGGATATTGAACAAGCAAGTCTTTTCCTGTGAACATTGTTTATTTCTTGATTGCTAGGGTCACAGCTTCCAGCAAAGCAGCGTTATGTTTAGTTATGTTATGTATTTTCCTCTTATAAGTTTTAAACAAACAGCACCAACATATTATCTGATGGTTCTTAACTTAAGGGACGTGGCTTTACTTTCGTTACTTTCAGATTTTACTAAATAAGCTGTTCACTGTGTAAGCTGGCGTTTCAAAGTGTGGCCGTTGTTGCAGTTTCTTTTTGTTTTGAGCCGTTTTTGACATATATATTGTATAGTTTTTTGCTTTCATATATCTTGCATGATATCATGCCGAAGGTAAGTCTGATACTGAAACGACTGGTGTTGGATGTTGGGTGGTCCTTAGCACGCAATTTGCTATTATTTTTAAATGAACGTTGTATTATTAACACGGCATCATTGGGCTGGTTGGTTCATACGACATTAATAATATCTTGGATTATTTCCTAATTACAGTTCCCCATACGCGGCATTAATATTAAATGGCATGACTTATATACTAAAGTCACTTCGTCCTTCCTACATTTACAATATTTTATTAATGTGAACATATATGTCACCTCACACACTTTCGGTTAAGGAAAGTCTCATATGAGTTGTTTTTTTAAAATATCGAGCACACACGGCCAAGGCATTTTATATGAAATAGAAGCTTGCACAAAGTAGCTTCATAAAAATATTCAAAACAATGAAATTCAAGAAACATGTTTAGAAGTCTGTTTTTGCGATACTGTCAGGTCGCTTTGAAAACATACAATCATATTTAAATATGTCAGTGTATATTGCTAATTGAGATATTTTAAAATGAGTGCTTCTATAGAGAACCTCATAACATCCAAAGAATTTTGCATTCTTAAGGCAGTAAATCCTAATGCTTGCACCCATATTTATTGAGTGTCCAAAATCTGTGATATCTCGGGGTTCGCATCCCTTTTTTGATCAAACAGTTTAGAAAATGGTAGATGGTTGGTGCTGGCAATTCTCACGGCGACGGATATTTTGAGGCTCCTGGTACCGAACTCTATATCCAGTTTGAAACCAAAACGCACAATTTAATGTTTCACATACACAGACACAGAAAACGCCACTAAGCCTGCACGCGACTCGCATCGCCAAACTTTTAACTGCTCCCACGCCTTGTATACACAACACATGAAAGATACTTATTTTATTTTGACCGGCTGTCGCTAAACAATGTTACATATACTGTATCTATTTTCTTCTTACTCGTTCAAAGAAACAACACCAACGTATTACCTAATGGTTCCACAAATTTCTGATATTGAGAAAGAAATTTTGGAATAATCAATTATTTCCAATTAGGCAACCACAGCCAATGCTGTTGGAAGCATTTATGATCATGCTTTCCCGCGCTTCACCAGAGCATGCTTATTGACATCCTTTTACATATTAAGGTGTTTTATGGAAGAACCACATACTTTACAATAATAAAGTGTATAATTTAAAATTTGAGCGCGCTCAAGGGCTGTATAAAATAACCGATATCTCAGACAGTTTCAAGAGGAAACCGCTGCCGTGATGCATCGCGCAAACTGTAGTCTCTCTAGACACGTGACAACCCCACTCATGGTGTGCGTGAGCAGAGTGCGAGGTGCACGGGCTGTCTAGTGAACTGCCGCCTGCCTCCCAAGAACTGCTCACTGGGCGGCGTCACGTATGCGCGGAATGCTTAGTGAGATAGGTCTAATGGTGCGTATCTCTGGAATACACTCTTTACACCATGAAGACGTAACAAAATATTTGTGCAGTATATGGTTGACATTTTGCAGCAATTTCATAAATCTCAGTTTAGGAGATTATAAATCTTACACCTACAAAAGAGGCGACACCGCTCCACTGGGCTTGTGGGCTCGGCTGCACTGCCACGATGAGCTCACCTAACCTTCCGCTCCGCATTGTTGTACAGGTTGATACGGTTGAATGTTACTCTGTAAAAAAACTGTGAATTGTTTTTGGTACTGCTGCCGTGCCTGAAAGCAGCTTTGAAGCCTTTTATAGACCTGTTAATGCTTTGCGGTGACATCGAAGAAAACCCGGCCAAACTAATGCGGAATTGAATGTGTTAGTGACCGCCCTTGAAACTACTGCTCAACAATTGGAGACAAGGTATGAGGCACTGATACAGAAAGTGAGCGAACTTTCCGCGGAGCGTACAAAGGCCAAAAAAGAATTATCAGAATTGAAAAACAAAAATGTGTGTACACGCAAGAAAAAGAACTCGCTGTCTCTAGGGTTGATCCGCTTGTGACGCAGAACAACGATTCTAAGTTTAAAGCTGCGCATGCCGAGCTCTTTGTTCTAAAAACGCGCTGTAATAATGTAGGAAGCCGTTCACTCAGATCAAACCTCGTATTCTTCGGACTGAAAGATAAGATAAAAAAAAAACGTGGGCGTAATCAGAATCCCTTATCGTGAAACTTCGCGTCAACAAAATGAAAATAAAACTAGATATCAGCAAACCATTGATAGGGCGCATCGAATCGGCGCGTACAATAAATATAAGAAAAGGCCGATCATAGTGAAATTTTGATTTTTTATGCATAAAGACTTAGTACTGGCTTCCGGTTATAAACTTAAAGATAGCTGCTTCGCCGTTTGTAATAAATTTACCTAGGGCCGTTCAGTTGGCAAGAAGAAAGATAGTTGAATACGCAAAAAACCGAGGACGGTCGATTCAAGGTGCGAATGGACCGACTATATATTGATAAAAAATGCTTTATGTTTGACCATGAGAGTGAAAATGTCCGTGAGGTCGCCAAGTAATAAAAAAAACCGACGGAAGTTCCCTTACCATCAAATATATTATCATCCTTGCAATACGGCACAACACGCAATGACTCTGCAATTCACGATGTGCACTTTGGCTGTTCCGGTTCAAATGACAGATCAAAATGGAATAAAAAAGCACTGCTAACGGGCACTTCGACATTGGAACAGTAATTGATATAAATTGCCGTAGTACTAAAAAGAAGTGGATAAATTCATGGGCTTACTTCAGACAGTTAAACCTGTGATTGTCTTAGCTACAGAGTCTTAGTTGGATGCCACTGTGGTTTCAAGCGAAGTGTTTCCAGATAATTATAAAGTATACAGGAAATATAGAAACCTACCTACATGGTTGAGGTGTTTTCATTCTTGTGGATAAGAATATTCCTACCACGCCAATACTCATTCCGGTTGTTAGCATAGAAACAGTGTGGTGCCAAATGTCGGTAAATGATAAACATATTTCCAGTAGGTGTTTTTAATCGTCCCCGAAACGAGGGCAGCGAAGTTTTAGAAAATCTGACAGATATTATCTTGCGGCCTCTAAGCAATATCTTAATTTTGGTGGAGATTTTAATTTCCCCGATTTGGTGAGGGAGAATGGCAAGGCCCATGGCTCGGGAAGCTCACTTCATACTAAATTGAATGCCATTCTAGAAATGTTCGATTTAACGCAATATCTCAGAGCGGGAACACGTCTTTTACATATTTTAGATCTTCTACTTTGCAATTTGCCGGGTGCGATTGACAACGTTTGCGTAATACCTGGTATTTCAGATCATAGGGTGGTAACAGCAGCGCTAGCTCACCCAAAGGTACATAAAGGAAAGTGTAAACAAAGGAGAGGGTATTATTATGACAAAGGGAACTATTATGCCATAAGAAACAAATTGATTGTTTTCCTACCATATTTCATAAAACAAGCAAATGATATTGGCATTGATGAGCTCTGGAGCATCTTTAAGCTAAAATTTTACGAGCTTGTTGACTGTTACGTTCCCTCGGGAATGCAATCTTCTAAAACTAAAGACAAACCTTGGGTGACGAAAGAGGTAAAGCAGATTATAAAGCGAAAACGAGGAGCTTATTTACGATTCAGAGATAACGGGGGAGCAGCCAACAAGTCGAGCTTAGAACAAAGTGCAGCCTTTATAAAACGCCAGGTAAGGGAGCAAAAGAAAAGTACTACTAAAAGTTAGACGCGAAACTAAAAACGCACCCTAAAGAGTTTTGGAAGGCAGTTAAGGTAAATAAGAAGGACGATATGTCTGTTCCTCCACTTCTATTAAACGAACAGCTGATAGTAAGCAAGAAAGACAAAGCTACGTGTTTAAGTAATTACTTTGAATCTGTTTCTTTCGAAGGCTACTAGGACAATCTGTTACCCTACTGTGTTATCTGTAATGGAATATGCGATGTCACCCGTAGAGATTACGTACAACGGAATAGCTTTATTACAAAGAGATCTTGATGTAAAGAAATCATCCGGGCCTGATAATATTTCTCCACTTATATTGAAGAATTGTTCCGTGGAGATGGCAAACTATTCATGTGTGCTTTACAACCAATCATTATGGTATCAAAAGCTTCCAACAGACCGGAAAATCGCAAATGTTGCACCAATACACATATCAGGATCCCAGAACTGCGTGGAAAATTACCGACCTATTTTTCTAACGTGCATATGCTGCAAACGTATGGAGCACGTCATTTACAGTAATCTTATTGCGCACTTGAACATATATAATTTCCTTATTCGAGATCAGCATGGGTTTCGATCTGAAGCATCCTGTGTCTCTGTGCTTGTTGACGTTTTTCACTTTTTGGTGGGCGCCATGGATACTGGACATGAAGTAGACTGCAGAGTTGGGCAGAAATACTTAAAAAAAGTATTTGGAAATACGAATACTGGGATACATTAAAATAGTAGCTAAAATACTGATACTAAAATATATCTGTAAAAATGTATCGCGATACGTATCGGAAATACATTTTAAATAGAGGCAAAAATTCTTTGGAAATACAAATACAGGAACACATTTTAGAGAGGGCAGAAATATAAATACAGAAATACTGACACTGCAATACATTTTCCAAATTTGTTTGAGACGCCAACTGATCACGAAATTACTTTCCCGTACGGTTGGTACTTTGCCTTGAAGGTAGTGGTTTCGGACGACGAGGAGTCTTCAATGGGCTCAAAACAACGTTCCATCAAGGACTGACCGCGGTTCCTTCGCTGGAATCCTGTCTGTCTGACGAGGGATGCGAACAGACTTCGACCTCTAAATAAATTTTATGTCACCCTAAATCCCATCAAAACGTCACCACGCCCCTCTCCATTAAGGACGCCCTGTGAACATTGATCACATAACGTCACGGTGGAATGAACCGGTATTCTTTATCTGTAGGTGTGGCCTTGAATATGAAACTTTACCACGGTGCTGTATGAAAGAACAATACGTGCTTTCGTTGTAGGTTACCTCATTCGAGGTCGTGCAGGCAGTGTCATTTGGAATTTGTGAGAATAGTGGACCACCTGAAGCATTCTGGAACACATGTCTTATCTTCTGTTACGGTTGAAAAAATGATACGGTGGCATTCCTGTTGCGAAGGTCCTTTCCGCCAACCCTCCACCACCAACGCACAGATTGCAGTCCTCAAGTTTCGCCCAGCATCATCCAAACAGAGACCTCGTTAATTGCGACCTGATATTGCCGGCATAGGTACGAGCTATCCGAGAATGAGACAAGTCGCAGGTGTACGAAGTCTGGGTCGGCACAGCGTGGCCACGTTTGGCCTCCTTCCTGAATGTCGGACCACCGGAGCAGCGGGTCACGTTCACGTCGGCTGATGACGTACCCTTGAGCCGTGCAAATAGCGAGCACAGCCTCAGACGCATTCGAATAACTGTTGAACTAAACAGCGTGAGTCATCCTACTATTTCAAGTCAACCACCGCCAGGCACGTGCTACAACGGATGTGACTCAGCTTTGCCGGCTGGGTGTGCTGTGTCCTCTAAGGCAAGAGAGGCGGTTAGCAGCGGGCATTGGATGCCAGAAAACAATGACTCAAGAAATCCCTACCTAAGGACCTGCAACAGAAGATGCGCTGACTCCACTCCCGGCACGCCACCTGGTTCGAGTCCCCGACAACGCAACACTTTTCAGAAGAGAGAAGAGAACACATAAAAAAAACTGGTTTGGAGAATCGGAAGGTACCTTGGTCTGCATAGTAACAATGCCACAGCTTCTCCTTGACCCTGGTGCCTCAGAAGTAAAAACAAAAAAATGTGTACGTTTTTTTTTTTTTTTTTTGTGGGGGGAGTATTTTTTAAGCAATGTAACGATATATATTTCATCCTGATTGTATCGCGATACACAGAGACATTTCAAATGTATTTCGATACAGGAATACAGATAATGGTGAAAAAAATGTATCGCGATACAGAAATATAGATGGGTGATTTTAGATAAGATTGACCAAAGGGTGGCTGGTCGAAATTTTTAAATCAACTTATGTTTTTTTATCCCATTGTCTAGTGTCTGGTATAAACGAATCCACGCTCAGTTTTGTCCAGAAAAATAATTTGGGGACAGGAAAAATCGTAAGGCATGCAGAGGTGGACAGCTGCTTTAACACGCACTGATGGAGGGGGCACATTTGAAAGTGAATAACTAAAAGGATAATCTTAGAATAATTCTAATACTTTTTAAAAACAAACAAACAAACTTGCTTGTAATGTAAAGTAAAAATATTGAGTTAAATTTTATTTATTTTTTCTATAAATTGCCAAACATGCCCGCTTGAACGACAAATGGCGAAATTTAGAGGCCTGTATCTCATGAAATAATTTAATCATTATCATATAATTTGCAGGTAGTGTTCTACTTATACATGGTTAATATTTAAAAATAAATAAAGTATCTGAGTGGTACGATAGTTGGGATATATTTAGGCAAACACGGAGAAAAAATGAAACAACGAAAAATTACGATGCAAATAAAACAAAAACACCACCTTCGTTTTTTTTTAAATTTGGGTACCCTGTCATACTCTATTTCGACATTCATTTCTATTAAAACATGTTGTATTATTGTATTGAGAAAGAAGACACAGCTCCCCAAAGTAGGGTCTTTTTTCAAAGCCTACACTTAGCAGTGCCCTATACGAGAAGTGACTCTTAGTTCGAGTTCAGGAAACTAACACACATCTTTCATATGTTTTTACCCAGATGAGGTCACTGACAACTAGAGCAATCGGTTACACACTAAAAGTGAGGAGAAACTATATAGAGCATTTTACAAACAGCGTACAAAGAGGTATCATATTAGACACTAGTGATTCGAGAAAAGATGATGCAGTGTGAAGTTTTACTTTCCGGTATAATTTACATTTAAAAAAAGGAAACAACTTTACTTCCACACACAAAAATAAAGATAGAATACTAAAATTGTTTAGGTTAGTTATGTATTTCCGGGGACAAACCATTTAAGGTGAGTGGTGCCACCGCGCCGGACTGTAAGATCTTCGATACTCTCGGTGCTCGAATGGATCGTGGCAAGCCGAGATATATTATCCTGCGCGAGGATAACGTTTCGTGATTCTCATATGATGATCAGATAAAGATTATAAGCTATCACCAAGTAAAACAGTAGGTCAAATGCCCCGCGAAGAAAACTGTGATAAATGAGATAACCTTGCATTCAAAAGGAGCAGTCTTTGGGTCATCGAATTCGGCACTTTACACTAAGGCTTTCTTCGATGTACCCATTTAATAAAGTTTCATTTAAACAGATCCGACTTTCCGTGCTACTATATATGTCACGAGGTTCCTTCTTGTTAATGATTGCACAGCCGCCACGCGGGCCAAGACTGAATGCCAGGAAAGTCGCGCGCCGTCAGCCACTGTTCTTTTTTGTTTTGTTTTGTTAACTATACCGAATAAGCTCATTTTCTTCCAGATACGCAAGATGTACCCAGTTTCTCAAATAGAAGGCTCACCATTGTCCTAGCCGTCTGAATTGCGTTTACTGAACGTTCCCTCAGGTTGTTCAGCGTGGCCTGGTGCTTCACGAGTCCGCCAACTCCGTCGCATGACTTTTCCCAAGTCAAGATGCAGAAAATAACCAGTGGGCTTGTGAGAAATCATTTTGTGCAAACGGGTGAAGCTGGTCGCAATTCTTGAAATGACTGGCGGCCCCGTCACTTACGTACGGGACGTACGAGTATACAGCAACGGTGTCTTCAACCCACTCTTTCACTTTTTCTAGAGCCAAGCACGTGAGAGCGAAGTCGTCACACAGGTCCTCGCTGATGATAGCAACTCTGTTCGTAGATTTTCTTGTCGTCACTGCACATGTAAATATCGTAACTTTTTTACTTCAGTGGTATGCTATAACTTTCTCAGGAAGCACGACGTTCCAGTTTTCAGCAAAGTCAAAATGAAATATAATTTTTTACATTGCATGCAGCTGCTTTTCATCGTAGATCGCTTTATCTTGCGTTTGCCTGATGTGGTTATGGATGTGAAGTTCTTCGAGTGTAAGAGACTGGCCTTTTGGGCTGTGATCATAGCCTTTTTAAAGACACAGACTTGTTAGCGGGTCGTACAGAAATGCTGAGCTCCTTTCACCGGTGTCAAATCTTGAGCCTGTAACGTTCCCTACAGCGGCGATACAAAGGTAATAATTGCCGCAGCGCACACAAACGCGCACTTCCTGGTGTGAAATACATTTGACCCATCTAGGCCGCAAGAAATAAAGTTTCGTTAGCCCAACGCCAGAATCAGGATGCTTGTCTTTGTATACACGAAAGGCCTCTCAGATTGAGCGTGTCAGGAAGTGCTTTGGCACGACGGTTATCTCCACGTCGAGCATGACAGAGATCACGTCCTTCTGGTTGGGACCTTGGAGCGAACATTGTAGCTTGTCTTTCGTGAAGTACTCTAGGGCAGCAAACACGTTTTCAGTGCTCACCTTGCACCTCGTGTAAGGATCCGGCTCATATCCCACGCCTTGCTCTTCCTTACCTAGAGCGTAAACACTGTCGCCATGTTAACGTTTCCTAGGTTAACATGGCGACAGTGTATCCGCAATATTGTATTTAGGCGGGTCTCGAGTATTTGAGGTTTCTGCTGTCTGTCGGTGTGCCTCCTTGTGCCTGATATTATCGTCCTTGACGCCAGCAAGTGCGATGGCGACAGGCACGACTGCTCAGTAAAGAGGTATCGACGGTCATATTTTGCTGGTTGAAGTCAGTGGGCTTGGCAGCACGTTCAGAGCAGGGATGGCTAATCGCTTCCTGTTCTACAAAACAGATCTTGCTGTGGCCGTCCTTCATCGCGGGAACGGTTGACATCGGTGACGCCGGTTCAGGAACTGCAACATCATGATCCGACATCGTGAACTACATCGGCAATCAGTCTCGTTCCGGGCAGGGCAAGGAAGACCTCCCGGTCATCGACAGCGCCAGGATAAGGATATACGCTCTGAACACCACGCATCGACTACTGCGACGGAGGCGGGGCTCGTAGCTTTGCTTAAAAGCAGTCCCTGGCATCGCCATCACTTCAGTGGGCTTGGGAGCACGTTCAGAGCAGGGATGTCTAATCGCTTCCTGTTCTACGTACAGACCTTGCTGTGGCCGTCCTTCATCGCGGGAACGGTTGACATCGGTGACGCCGGTTCAGGAACTGCAACATCATGCTCCGACATCGTGAACTACATCGGCAATCAGTCTCGTTCCGGGCAGGGCAAGGAAGACCTCCCGGTCATCGACAGCGCCAGGATAAGGAGATATGCGTTGGAACACCGCGCATCGACTACTGCGACGGAGGCGGGGCTCGTAGCTTTGCTTAAAAGCAGTCCCTGGCATCGCCATCGCTTCAGTGGGCTTGGCAGCACGTTCAGAGCAGGGATGGCTAATCGCTTCCTGTTCTACGTACAGACCTTGCTGTGGCCGTCCTTCATCGCGGGAACGGTTCACATCGGTGACACCGGCCAAGGAACTGCAACATCATTCTCCGACATCGTGAACTACATCGGCAATCAGTCTCGTTCCGGGCAGGGCAAAGAAGACCTCCCAGTCATCGACAGCGCCAGGATAAGGAGATATGCGTTGGAACACCACGCATCGACTACTGCGACGGAGGCGGGGCTCGTAGCTTTGCTTAAAAGCAGTCCCTGGCATCGCCATCACTTCAGTGGGCTTGGGAGCACGTTCAGAGCAGGGATGTGCTAATCGCTTCCTGTTCTACGTACAGACCTTGCTGTGGCCGTCCTTCATCGCGGGAACAGTTCACATCGGTGACACCGGCCCAGGAACTGCAACATCATTCTCCGACATCGTGAAATCACATCGGCAATCAGTCTCGTTCCGGGCAGGACAAGGAAGACCTCCCAGTCATCGACAGCGCCAGGATAAGGAGATATGCGTTGGAACACCACGCATCGACTACTGCGACGGAGGCGGGGCTCGTAGCTTTGCTCAAAGCAGTCCCTGGCATCGCCATCACTTCAGTGGGCTTGGGAGCACGTTCAGAGCAGGGATGTGCTAATCGCTTCCTGTTCTACGTACAGACCTTGCTGTGGCCGTCCTTCATCGCGGGAACGGTTCACATCGGTGACGCCGGCCCAGGAACTGCAACATCATGCTCCGACATCGTGAACTACATCGGCAATCAGTCTCGTTCCGGGCAGGGCAAGGAAGACCTCCCAGTCATCGACAGCGCCAGGATAAGGAGATACGCTTTGAAACACCGCGCATCGACTACTGCGACGGAGGCGGGGCTCGTAGCTTTGCTTAAAAGCAGTCCCTGGCATCGCCATCGCTTCAGTGGGCTTGGCGGCACGTTCAGAGCAGGGATGGCTAATCGCTTCCTGTTCTACGTACAGACCTTGCTGTGGCCGTCCTTCATCGCGGGAACGGTTCACATCGGTGACACCGGCCCAGGAACTGCAACATCATGTCTCCGACATCGTGAACTACATCGGCAATCAGTCTCGTTCCGGGCAGGGCAAGGAAGACCTCCCAGTCATCGACAGCGCCAGGATAAGGAGATATGCGTTGGAACACCACGCATCGACTACTGCGACGGAGGCGGGGCTCGTAGCTTTGCTTAAAAGCAGTCCCTGGCATCGCCATCACTTCAGTGGGCTTGGGAGCACGTTCAGAGCAGGGATGGCTAATCGCTTCCTGTTCTACGTACAGACCTTGCTGTGGCCGTCCTTCATCGCGGGAACGGTTCACATCGGTGACACCGGCCCAGGAACTGCAACATCATGCTCCGACATCGTGAACTACATCGGCAATCAGTCTCGTTCCGGGCAGGGCAAGGAAGACCTCCCAGTCATCGACAGCGCCAGGATAAGGAGATATGCGTTGGAACACCACGCATCGACTACTGCGACGGAGGCGGGGCTCGTAGCTTTGCTTAAAAGCAGTCCCTGGCATCGCCATCGCTTCAGTGGGCTTGGCAGCACGTTCAGAGCAGGGATGGCTAATCGCTTCCTGTTCTACGTACAGACCTTGCTGTGGCCGTCCTTCATCGCGGGAACGGTTCACATCGGTGACACCGGCCAAGGAACTGCAACATCATTCTCCGACATCGTGAACTACATCGGCAATCAGTCTCGTTCCGGGCAGGGCAAGGAAGACCTCCCAGTCATCGACAGCGCCAGGATAAGGAGATATGCGTTGGAACACCACGCATCGACTACTGCGACGGAGGCGGGGCTCGTAGCTTCGCTTAAAAGCAGTCCCTGGCATCGCCATCGCTTCAGTGGGCTTGGCAGCACGTTCAGAGCAGGGATGGCTAATCGCTTCCTGTTCTACGTACAGACCTTGCTGTGGCCGTCCTTCATCGCGGGAACGGTTCACATCGGTGACGCCGGCCCAGGAACTGCAACATCATGCTCCGACATCGTGAACTACATCGGCAATCAGTCTCGTTCCGGGCAGGGCAAGGAAGACCTCCCAGTCATCGACAGCGCCAGGATAAGGAGATATGCGTTGGAACACCACGCATCGACTACTGCGACGGAGGCGGGGCTCGTAGCTTTGCTTAAAAGCAGTCCCTGGCATCGCCATCGCTTCAGTGGGCTTGGCAGCACGTTCAGAGCAGGGATGGCTAATCGCTTCCTGTTCTACGTACAGACCTTGCTGTGGCCGTCCTTCATCGCGGGAACGGTTCACATCGGTGACACCGGCCAAGGAACTGCAACATCATTCTCCGACATCGTGAACTACATCGGCAATCAGTCTCGTTCCGGGCAGGGCAAGGAAGACCTCCCAGTCATCGACAGCGCCAGGATAAGGAGATATGCGTTGGAACACCACGCATCGACTACTGCGACGGAGGCGGGGCTCGTAGCTTTGCTTAAAAGCAGTCCCTGGCATCGCCATCACTTCAGTGGGCTTGGGAGCACGTTCAGAGCAGGGATGGCTAATCGCTTCCTGTTCTACGTACAGACCTTGCTGTGGCCGTCCTTCATCGCGGGAACGGTTCACATCGGTGACGCCGGCCCAGGAACTGCAACATCATTCTCCGACATCGTGAACTACATCGGCAATCAGTCTCGTTCCGGGCAGGGCAAGGAAGACCTCCCAGTCATCGACAGCGCCAGGATAAGGAGATATGCGTTGGAACACCACGCATCGACTACTGCGACGGAGGCGGGGCTCGTAGCTTTGCTTAAAAGCAGTCCCTGGCATCGCCATCGCTTCAGTGGGCTTGGCAGCACGTTCAGAGCAGGGATGGCTAATCGCTTCCTGTTCTACGTACAGATCTTGCTGTGGCCGTCCTTCATCGCGGGAACGGTTCACATCGGTGACGCCGGCCCAGGAACTGCAACATCATGCTCCGACATCGTGAACTACATCGGCAATCAGTCTCGTTCCGGGCAGGGCAAGGAAGACCTCCCAGTCATCGACAGCGCCAGGATAAGGAGATATGCGTTGGAACACCACGCATCGACTACTGCGACGGAGGCGGGGCTCGTAGCTTTGCTTAAAAGCAGTCCCTGGCATCGCCATCGCTTCAGTGGGCTTGGCAGCACGTTCAGAGCAGGGATGGCTAATCGCTTCCTGTTCTACGTACAGACCTTGCTGTGGCCGTCCTTCATCGCGGGAACGGTTCACATCGGTGACACCGGCCCAGGAACTGCAACATCATTCTCCGACATCGTGAACTACATCGGCAATCAGTCTCGTTCCGGGCAGGGCAAGGAAGACCTCCCAGTCATCGACAGCGCCAGGATAAGGAGATATGCGTTGGAACACCACGCATCGACTACTGCGACGGAGGCGGGGCTCGTAGCTTTGCTTAAAAGCAGTCCCTGGCATCGCCATCGCTTCAGTGGGCTTGGCAGCACGTTCAGAGCAGGGATGGCTAATCGCTTCCTGTTCTACGTACAGATCTTGCTGTGGCCGTCCTTCATCGCGGGAACGGTTCACATCGGTGACGCCGGCCCAGGAACTGCAACATCATGCTCCGACATCGTGAACTACATCGGCAATCAGTCTCGTTCCGGGCAGGGCAAGGAAGACCTCCCAGTCATCGACAGCGCCAGGATAAGGAGATATGCGTTGGAACACCACGCATCGACTACTGCGACGGAGGCGGGGCTCGTAGCTTTGCTTAAAAGCAGTCCCTGGCATCGCCATTGCTTCAGTGGGCTTGGCAGCACGTTCAGAGCAGGGATGGCTAATCGCTTCCTGTTCTACGTACAGGTTAGTAGAAAATTGCTTTACAAGTGTGCTAGAGATGATTGTGCTGCATTGATAGTGCTGCCGAGCCCACGCAGCTTGTGTAAAACTATTTCCGAGTATTGGAAAGTGATTGCTTTGTTGTTACATCTCAGCGGTGATGTCGAGCTTAATCCAGGACCTGATACGGCTATGGATCAGCTGCTTGAGGGTCAGAGGCAGATCGCTCTAAATGTAGAAGACATAAGAAAAAATCAAGAAGGCTTTGGTAAAAGACTCGAATCAATCAAAAAGTCGCTTATTAACTTACAGCGATTGTCTAGTGAACTGCAGAAAGCCCAGAATCAAATTTCCGCAATAGATACGTCTCTAAGGGATCTGCAGCAAACCTCCAAGGAATTGCAGACGAAAGTAGAGCTTCTAGAAAACCAGGAAAGGCGTAAAAACCTTATAATCTACGGCATTCTAGAAAATGAGCACCAAACCCAAGCATCGTTAAGGACGCATGTTGTTGACAATGTATTTAAAGAGAAACTAGGAATCGACGTCGAAAGTGTACAGCAGATAGAAAGATTGGGAAGACAGATACCCGATAGAGCAAGACCAGTTTTTCTGCGATTAGATAACTTGAATGAAAAAACCGCAATTCTTCGCAGCGCAAACAAGCTAAAAGGAACTAAGATATTTATTAATGATGATTTATCCTTAAGGGTTAGAAATATTCGACGGAAACTTTGGGAGAATAGCTGGGTAAACAGAACCAATGGTGATAAGTGTGTTCTCATGTATGACAAGTTAAAAATAAATGGAACTACGTATGTTTGGGATGACAGCATAAATGATAAAGTTAGGATTACTACAGAAAGAGGATATCAAGTTAGGCAGTCGCAACCGATATGACGTAAAGTATTAGTAGACCAACGAAGCTTTCTTTTTATTAACCTTAATGCAAGAAGTATTATTAACAAAGTAGAGGACTTGGAACATATTCCAATTGAACATGACCCCGAAATCACGGTAGTTACAGAGACGTGGTTGCATGAGCTTGTGTTGGATGATGAGATAGTCCCTCCAGGTTTTAAAATACTAAGAAAAGATCGTGGCAGCAGGGGTGGTGGTGTCGCTATAATTGTTAAGCGTGACCTTGTCTGCAACTTAATCGAAAACTCATCGAACATTGAGAGCGTTTGGTGCAAAGTAAAACTACCCAACATCGAAATATTGATAGGGGCTGTCTATCGTTCACCCGGTTCCGGCTTTGACTTCATAGAAAAATTAAATGACTTTTTGATTAAAACCCGGGCCAACAACCATAATGTTATAATTGCGGGAGACTTTAATGTACCAGGCATTGATTGGGATGCGTTAACGCCTGGAAACCAGGACGTCATTCTGGCTTCTGCATTGATCGATATGACTTTCTCTCACGGTTTAACCCAGATAGTGAAAGACTATACACGAGACCAAAGTGGATGCAAATCTGTTCTTGACTTATTCTTTCTTAGTGACAGCGTCATGTTGTACCCATTTGAATATAGTGTAGTACCAGGCATATCTGATCACTCCATGGTTACTTTGTCTCTGCATCTTGAAAACCTGCCAAGTACGTGTTGCGATGTCACAACATACAAACACTTCGATTACGCGGATGATGTTGGTATATTAGATAAGTTGCAATCTAGTTATCCCGGTTTTACAGATTTGAGTCTTAACCCTGCAAACGATGTTAACAATCTATGGCTGAAGTTTAAAGAAATAGTTATCGAATGCATTGATCAATACGTTCCCACAAGGACAAAAAAAGGCATAGAAACAATCCGTGGATCACGAAAGATATCGTACATGAAAAGCGAAAAATCTCGAGATGTAGACTGCAGCTGCGCAAAACCAATTGTGAAACCATACGTGCAACTATTCGAACTTTGAGTGCCAGCCTAAAGACAGCAATAAAAAATGCTAAACACAAGTTTTATAATATTACAATGTCTAACTTCCTATTAACTGCACCCAAGAAGTTTTGGCGGTATCTCTCTCCCAGGAAAAGCGAAATCACAAAGCTGATTAGTGATGATGAGCCAGTCATTGAACCGGTGGATATAGCCAATACGTTCAATAAGTTTTTTTCTACAGTATTTTCTAGTGACGATGGTATGGCACCAGTGTTTCATACGTACGCAAACATCCCGGCGATAGATGATGTATTTCTGTCATACGAGGGAATCTTTTCGCTTTTACTCAACATTGACCATTCGAAATCAGAGGGACCCGATCAGGTTCCAAATTCTTTTTTAAAGAGATACGCAGAATGGTCAGCCAAATATCTTTTCATTATTTTTCAAAAATCACTACAGTCAGCTGCTATACCGGATGATTGGAAAATGGCTAAAGTAATTCCAATCTTAAAGTCAGGTGATGCGTGCAGTGTAATGAACTACCGGCCAATTTCATTAACATCAAGTTGCTGTAAACTCCTAGAACACATAGTTTCAAAGCATATTAAATCATTTTTAGCCACTCATTCCCTATTGAATGACAAGCAGCATGGATTCAGAAAGGGTCTATCTACTGTAACGCAACTAACTGAGGTCGTACATTTTCTTTCTCGCGTTTTAGACGCCAGGGGACAGGTAGATTGTATCTTTCTAGATTTCCAGAAAGCCTTTGATAAAGTAAACCATGAGAAGTTAATGATTAAATTACGTCCGATATTAAAAAACCAGCTGTTGCTAGGTTGGATTGAATCCTTTTTAAAAAATCGTAGACAGTATGTAAGCATCAAAAATGGCTATTCAGATATGTGTGATGTTGCGTCGGGGGTTCCTCAAGGGTCCGTGTTGGGCCCGTTGTTGTTCTTAGTATTTATAAATGATCTAGTAGGGGATCAAGAAGTGCATGCTAGGCTCTTTGCGGACGATTGTCTTATATTTACTGAAGTTCATGCGGCCTCTGATCAGGAGAAATTAAATAGATTTTTGACTAGAATAGATGAATGGTGTGCCACTTGGCAAATGTCTCTAAATCTATAAAAAAAACAGTATGTATGACATTCACTCACAAACGTCAACCATTAATATTTCCCTACAAACTTAATGGTACTTTGCTGTCTTGCGTGAATGAATTCAAATACCTTGGCGTCACGATCACAAACGACCTAAAATGGAGTACGCACGTCCATAATATAGTTAAAAAGGCCAATAGTAGATTGGGCTTTCTCCGAAGATCCCTTAAGTTTGCGTCCGTAGAAACAAGGCTAACGACGTACAAAACGCTGATCAGGCCTTTACTTGAGTATGCGTCAGAAGTGTGGGATCCTCACGTGATGTATCTTGAGCGGGAACTGGAAAGAGTCCAGCGGCTTGCAGTGCGCTTTATATTTTCTAGTTATCGCCGACTTGAATCCCCTACCCAGCTTTGTTCACAAGCCGGCCTTCCATCGCTTAGCAGTAGGAGAAAAACCAAGCGTTTAAAACTTCTCTTTATGATTCTTAATGACCTTGTTTTTATTGACAAAGCATCTCATATTACGCCTCACCAATCTAGAATTTCAAGAAACAAACATAGTCGACATATACAAGAATACAGATATAACAAGGAATGTTTTAAAAATTCTTTTTTTCCACGCACAATACGCGAGTGGAATTCCCTGCCGGAAAGTATAGTAGCATGTCAAGATGCAGAAAAGTTATTTTCTTCATTAAGCGTGTTTCTAGATATTTAGGTATATTGGCATGATCTGTATGTGAATGAACGGGTGTGCTTTTGAACCATGTGTACCATTGTTGAATTGTTCTTTTTTCCACTCCTGTAAGAGTCCCGACTCGGGACTGACAGTATGTGAAATAAATAAATGAAGAAATAAGCGAATCCCCTTATCCTTGAGAGTGAGGGGGGAATGCGAACAAAGATTGTATCGACCGTTTAGCCAGAACTAGCGACGAGTGTCACCTGCTACTTCCGTAAACTATTGAGCCATAATCGTGATCTTCGCGAGGAAATTATTGTTGCTAGCCACAGAACACTATCACGCAGAAAGGGAATGTTTGAATGTATTTTTATTCTGGATATACCTCAGATATATATATATATATATATATATATATATATATATATATATATATATATATATATATATATATATATATATATATATATATATATAAGACAGAGAGAGAGATGGAAATAGAGGCTAAGAGAGAGGAGCTTATAGTGCCGTAGGAAAATAAATTAAACAAAGTTCCCAGTGGCCGATGGCTGCAAGATGTTTTCTTTGACCACTAGTTTGTAATATGATAGCTCTTTGTACACAGTAGTTTCTCCACAATTTTAGTGTGTGAACGATTTCTATAGTTATCAATGGCCTCATCCGAATAACAAAATATAAAAGATGTGTGTTGGTTTCAAGAAACTTTAACTCAGAGTCACTTCTTGTATAGGGCACTGCTAAGTGTAGGCTTTGAAAAAGGACCCTATTTTTGGGGAGCTGTTTCTTCTTTCTCAATAAAATAATGCAACATGTTTTTAATAAAAATGAATGCCGAAATAAAGTATGACAGGGTAACCAAATATAAAAAAAAATTAGGAGGTGGTGTTTCTTTTAATTCGCATCGGAATTTTTCGTTGTTTGATTTTTTTCCCATGTTTGCCTAAATATATCCTGACTATCGTATCACTCAAATGCCTTATTTATTTTTTAAATATTAGCCATATATAAGTAAAATACAATCTGCAAGTTATATAATAATGATTAAATTATTTCATGAGATACAGGCCTCCAAAATTTACCATTTGTCGTTCAAGCAGGCATGTTGGGCAATGTTTAGAAAAATAAATACAATTTACATAAATACTATTACTTTATATTACAAGCAAGCTGTACCCATAGTTTGCGTCTAAAAAGTATTATAATTCTGCTAATCTTATCGCTTTAGTTATTCACTTTCAAACTGTGCCCCCTCCATCAGCGCGCGTTAATGCTACTGTCCACCTCTTCATGCCTCACGATTTTTCGTGTCCCCAAATATGTTTTTCTGGTCAAAACTTAGTTTGGATTTGTTTGTACCAGACACTAGTCAATAGCATATAAAAACATCAGTTGATTTAAACATGTCGACCAGCCACCCTTTGGTCGATCTTCTCTGAAATCACCCAGATACAAAATGTATTTCTGAAATACTATCGCGATACATTGGTATCGCGATACTGCCCAACCCTGCTAGACTGTTTGTTTAGTAGATTTCAAAGAAGCCCTTGATCTCGTAAAGTGTGAATTGTTATATTACAAGATTACCTTACTTGCTACTGATAATAATGTTGTAGGTTGGCTCCAGGACTACCTGAGAGAACGAAAGCAGTACGTTGTGCAAAATGGTGAGAAGTTCGAATTCGTTGGTGTTACATCTAGTGTCCCCGAGGGTTCTGTTCTTGTGCCTTTGCTCTTTTCGGTACATATAAATGATATTACTAATGTAATACAATCACGACACACTGCTTTCTGGGAGAAAGCAGTGTGTCGTCATAAACGGTGCAAGCTCAGATCTTGTTGAAGTGACTTCTGGCGTGCCGTCAGGGTTCAGTGCTTGGACCCCTTTTATTTCTTGTATTTATTAATGACATATCATCGACCATTAACTCGCCCATAAGGCTGTTTGCGGACGATTGTGTTTTGTACAGCAGGGTAGACAGTGTTGGTGATTCAGCGTTTTTGCAGTCGGACCTAGATAAAATATCGGATTGGTGCAGGATTTGGGAGTTGGGCTTAAATGAGGAAAAGTGTGTGCAAGTCACTTTTGGGAGGAAACGTAACCCTGTCCCATCATGCTATTTTATTGATGATCATAGATTAAGTAATAACACTGATGTTAAATATTTGGGGATTACTTTGTCAAGCACCCTTTCTTTTAATGTTCATGTCACTGAAACTGCTAAGAAAGCCAGCCGCACTTTAAATTTTCTTATTCGAAATTTACGCGGTGCTCCACAGAAACTAAAAGAGACTGCCTATTGCTGTTTGGTAAGACCTACACTGGAATACGCATGTGTTTTGTGGGATCCGCATCAGAAGTACCTTGCAGATAAGTTAGAAAAACTTCAAAACCGTGCGGCGAGATTTGTAACAGGAAATTATAGTAGAAACAATAGCGTAACAGAGACTAAAAATGTACTTGGTTGGGAAACTTTACTGTCAAGGCGCAAAGATTTTCGATTGAGGTTCTTGCTCGCAATTTTTAATGATATGACTGGTATTGATAAAAGCAACTACATAAAATTACCTAACTACATTTCAAATCGTGTGGATCATACCAGAAAAATAAGGGAAATTTCTTGTAGAACAGATTATAAGAAGTTTTCATTTTTTCCACGCACAATCGCTCAATGGAACCTGTTACCAGAGTCTTTTTTTATTCGTGACGACGTGGGACCATTTATTTCAGGAAATGGTCTTGATTTTTAATGTTGTTTATGTTCAATGTTTATGTATTTTCTTTATTGACAGCCCAGGTTGTATATTCAAGTGTTATGTTTTTATTTTATTGAGCGTATTAATCCATGGGCTGTACCTGCTATAATGCCGAAGTTTTTCGGCGCTGCATGTTTTTTCAGTAAATAAAAAAATATAGGAATATTTACAGACGACTGTATTATTTATAAAGTAATTAATGATTCGAATGATGTAAATTTATTACAGGGTGATCTCGACAATATTTCAATGTGGCGCAACAATTGGAAAACGGATCTGAACGTTAAAAAATGCGTTAACATGAGATATACTCAAAAGAAAAGCTCCATTGGTTCTACCTACATACTAAATATTAAAATAATTCAGGTTGATTAAAGCGTAAAATACTTGGGTGTAATTGTGTCTAGCGATTTAACGTGGAAAGCTCATGTGGAAATATAACTCTGAAGGCTCTACGCATGTTTAATTTTATACGACAAAATTTACGACAGGGTTCATGCAAAATAAAGAACATCTGTAGTTTACGTTCTTTCGCCCCTGTTCTGAATATGCAGCAGTTGTGTGGGATCCCCACCACAATAACCTAATAAAGAAACTGGAAAAAAATTCAATATCAGTGTGCTAGATTTGTTCTAAATGATTCCCAACGCGGGGCAAGTGTCTCCACTATGAAGAATAATTTAAAGTGGGAATCACCAGGTGGACACATAAAAATGTTTATCTTAAACATTTTATATGATATATATAACAGTCACCTTTTAATCAGTGGAGAAATGTTTTCACATGAACCTTGTTATATATCGGGAAGGGTGGACCGCCAGAAACAAATCCGACCCTACTTTTGTCATACTGATCTTTTTGCGTTTTCTCTTTTTTTTCAAGATCTATAGAAGAATCGAATAGGTTGGCTATTGAAGGATGTGTTTAACGTATATACAAGTTTGTTTGTGTTTCAATGTTTTTGTTACAATTTTATGTATTTCCTGTACTTGCCACTGCTATAATGCCGAAAGGCGATGCAAATCTCTATGTAAATAAAAAAAAACTTTATTTCAAAAGGGTGGAAATTTTACACACGTGTCATATTGTTTATACGTTTTATATCCGTTCTGTCCACGCGATAAAATCCAGCCGTTGGTTATTGCCATCGACGTCCGCCACGCAGTTCATGCGGTCGAACGCCATAGCAACCGGATGGCGTACGCCATACGAATTAAACCGATAGATCAACTGAGCAGCTGTTGGTTGATAAAGTTGTCATACAATGGCGGGAGAACTTCCTGTGCCAGGAAATAACTGTTTGTTAAATTTTTGCGTGGCGTGGCGGCTCTTATGACAAGCCCTATAACTTTCTGGAGTAGAAGTCTGAGTATGGCTTATGCATTGATAAGTAAAATGTTATCATTCAGTTAAAAACAGTCGACATTAAAAAATATCTCTAAATATTATGCTTTCTGTATCTTTGCTTTACTTGCAAAGCCTCTTAGGGCCGGTTGCACCAACGCCGCTTAGCAGCAAAGCAGAGCTTAGCCGGGAACTTAAGCTAAGTTTCGGATTCGTTAGGTTGTACCAAAATCGCTTATCACTAAACCTAGCACTAAACTACGATTATCGTGAGCGCTCAGCACTGGGCGCTTAGCTTTTGGTTGTTTCTTAATCCTGAATTTAAAGCATGGTGGCTGGTTTGTGGTGGTCGACGCGGTGGACGAAATTGGTTGTACAAAGTGTTTTAGGCTACAACAGCGTGAGAATCTCGACAGAATGACCTTCTATTGTGAAAATGATGCAAATTATTGTCCCGTGAATTGTTTATCCGCCCCTGTTTTCAAGTTGACTCACCACTGTCAGTGCTTGTTAGCACTAACCGAGATATGTACGGAGCTGTGGGGCCGGCGTCTGTCTTTCCGTTGGTTTTTCTGTCAACGAGCTTATACGTATGCACTTACTGATTTTCGCATAACTGTAACGTGTTGTTATTTACCACCTTGTTAATTTCTGCTTGCAACGCATATCCTTCAATCCAATCGGCGCGTTGAATAGTGGCAGCACATGTATCTCGGCGATCAACCGATTGTCGACACTTCTACCGTTTAGCATCAGAATGCGGTGCTTTTAAATAATAAAACAGCAAAAATTCAATTTCTTTCGTTTTTTGTTTTAGTTTCGAGAGAATCTTCAGTGAATTTTCCTTGTCCCGCTAGTAGAATTTTAGCTTCAGAAAACTGTATAGTTCTATAACCATAACTTTTCGGGTGATCGCGCTTTCAGAAATATTTTGCTTTATATCTTTCATTCTTGGCGACGACAATTCTTAACGACTACACTGCGAGATTCGGTCAGCGCTGTATTGGGGCAGGCTGGGGCAGGTCATGCGAAGAGACGACAGTTCTCGTCGGCACGATGTGACGTACTAGTGGGAGTCTTCGTACTTCGAAGATTGCCATCGTCTATTTGTGCAAACTCCAGATCTGCCTATGATCACTCGCGAACGAGCTTCTGGTTCTTTATCTGCAGGCATAAACAAACGGTTCTGGGCGACCTTTGCGTATTCAAAAATTGACAGTTTGTATGATCATCGAGAGGTCCACCAGTAGTATTGCTTTGATGTATTGATAGTTTACCTGTCTTGCCTTGTCACTAAAACCAAATATACGTAGATCCATTACCAAAGGGTTTGACACAATCAGGTCATGTTAAGGTGTCATTTTTGTGATTGACTGCACACCCTTTCCATGCAGTCACCAACGGTAGAGCATGTCGATCTCTGTCGCAATAGGTGCAGTGTGCAGAAAAAGGTGGTCCACCAGCTGTTCATCGAAAGCATTCTGGTATGGTGTCCAGACCACTGGATAGCAGCATTGTTTTTAACGAATCGATTTATAAGGCAGATGTTGAAAGCGATCAGGCTTGGCCTTTTCCTGTGAGATGAAGCATTCGCTTGTTTACACGACATCAGGACGCTAGTTGCGGCACCAGAGATAATTGTCAAAGGGAAGAAATACAGGGCTCATGTCTGCATCTTCACGTTGGTGGTTAAGATCTTCCTTGAACAGCTGCAAGCTGTGACTATCACATGCATGAAATGTTTATTCAAAATCCATTCAACTAGGAGCTCCCAATTTGTATGCTTAAAATGCTGTGTGCAGTGGCGCATGCAGGGGTGGCTTGAGAGGTCAACCACCCCCTCCCTTCCCCACCCTGAAATCATCAGGATGGGGAAGGGGTGGGGAAGGGAAGACAAATTTTGAATGATTACTGCCCGGAAGGTTGGGGACGGCCGTGCCTGTACCCGTCAAAAGTACAGTACATTGACTACTACACGCAAAAATGAACCCCCCCCACCCTCGAAAATAATTCCTGTCTATGCCAGTGGCTGTGTGTATGATAAAAGTCATACTGAGACATATCCACCCCATGGAAGGGCAGTCGGATGTACTGAAATGCTGTTTTACTCATTTCAAGTTCAGCCTGCCGACTGGTCACTGCGCTTCCAGGCATTGTGGCCAAAGCAGTTCTTCATAGCATGGTGCTTGAACTGATCGAAGCAGTACTCCCTGTGGATTGGAAGTTGTAAGGCATTGGCGTGTTTTCTCAGCTGTGCCAACCAAACAGTCGCCTTGCAGGCTATGATAAGAGCAGCACTAACGCCATTCTCATCAACTGTGTGTTTGAAACGAGCCTAAGTCTCCTAGGCATGGCTTCAAAATGCTGAATGGACATCATAAGCGACACCATCCTTTGACAAGTTTCCTGGTCTACAAGAGGATGCTCTGTTTTGTGAGAGACTGATTTTGACCTTTAGTTCTTTTATAATTTCACATTTACCTTTATAAGGAATACATTTTACTGTACTCATGCATAATGGGGCAGTCTCTACAGTTATATTCTCTTCCAATTCAATTCTGCAAGTGTGTGTTGTATCATTTGCACTGGTGTCACTGTCCCTAACCTCATTTTGTAATGGATAGACCAGAAGCGCAAGTTGGGCTAGTCTCATATTTCGCAGAGAGGAAGAGGCGGACTTAGAACTTTGCCGCCCTAGGCAGTCTAAAAGTGCCACCTCTCCCTAGGCTCACATAAACATACATGCGCACTAGATTGTTTCACCCCAGTTCTAGGGTATTCTTGATGGCGGTTACCAATAGTCCCCTTTTGTTGCAACTTGTGTGAGGTTGAAGTTACAATGGTCTACGATTCCGTTTAACGAGGAGAAGTGCAGAAATTTGGACTTGATTGTAGTAAATTAATGTTTGGTGCATTGCAAGCACAGTGAGAATTCTTTTTTGGTGCAGTACCACACAGGCGAGCAGGGGACCACAGAACATGTCAGTCTGGATGAAGTCTGCAATTCTCTTCATGAAGACGTCTACTCCTATCAATATGTTCTAGTAATCATTGGTCAGAGTTTCCCCCGTTCTCTGGGTTTTTCTTCTGGGATCCTTGTAATTTTGATTACTTGGAGTTTCGTATATCTCAATCACTTACTTGCCTAGAGCCACTATCATAAATTTGGCACCCTCCCGCTTCTCCCTAAACTGCTGCCATAAACAGTGGCCTACTCGGCATATTGATAAGTTTGTCACTGCAGATAGGAACTTCAAAGGAAAAACAGGAAGAATGTGGGGTGGAGCACTAGATTTTAAACATTGTAAGTGCTTACTTCAGTTTTTCTTTGCATTTCACCCATTGCTGGCATTTTTCTTGTCTCTAGGCAATACGTTGTTTGTCTCGGCCTCCTCCTGTAGCTGTTAATGCTTCCCTAACCACTTAGCAAAATTAATGTTGGGATTACCATTGCTGTTTTCTGTCCCATTTCCAACAGAGTAGTCAGTAACTGTCAGGAGAATCCACCACTTTATTGGAACTACGAAATATGTGAAAGCTATGAAAGCGAAAATTAGATTCAAACTGAGCTTAGAAGCACATGACACATATTGTGATCTAATAGGTGATGGCATGAGTGCCAAACTGTGCATACAAAGTTAAATGTGACACAAGTCAAACCTATAGTCGCAGTATTTTACTCGTACCTGCAAACCTCTAGTCAAAGTGACGAGTCTGGTGAATGTGCGAATGTAGAATACCATCTTGAATGGTAAAATAATGAATTCAACATTCATGTGTCTACCTAGAACCACACCATACCGGAATCATATTCGCCCTGTGGTGCAGTGTACTGTGCCACAGCATATATGCCATGGCCCTCTTGGTACACATGTTGCCACATATTGTGCAGTATCGTAGAAGCTAACAATCGCTAGGTAATCATGTCTGTACTTCAATATATTCCCATTTCATTATCAAAATAAATAAATTTTTATCTCTGGGGTGTGCTTTGTTGCAATGCACATTTGTTGTGTGGTGAAGTAAACATCATTAAAACACCATGTATTTTATTATTTTGGTTGCAGTTCACAGTTTCAATACAGATATGTTGGCCTAAATTAGTCTTGGCAAACAACTCAGCCAAGTCCCTAGAGTCATGTCTTCCTTACTCAAACGTTTGATCATCAAATTGCTCACGGAAGTGTTTTACATAATTAACAAAAACACAAAATGTCCATAAAGGCTGATTTGGGCATCTGAACTATTTATTTTGGAAAATAATGCACTAGGTCAGGGTTCGGCAACCTGCGGCCCGCGGGCTAGCAGAGCCATAATCAGTCGTCTGGTGCACAGAATATCGGAAGGTCAGGTTAGAAAGTTACATGTAAAAACCCCAAGTTAGCAGTCGTACTGCATCTGGAAAGTTTGCCACTCTACAGCAGCGACACAAACCATCTAATTTCATGGATGACTGACTCAACACTCTCCGCAGATTAAACAACGCATTTGATTTTGACGTTTATGTTCATAATAAAGTCAAAGCAGATAAGCTTGAACTTATAAAACGATGTAAATCACATATGTAGCGGATAGCGTGACCATACAAAAATGCCTTGGTTTAAATGCTATGTGTATTCAGTTACCAAAATTGGCTCATGAAGTAAAGAAATCAAGGAATAAGTATGGTCGGAGCCGGAATATAGGCGCTAAGAAAGATCTATGTCATAAAGTAGTGATTAAAATGTATTAACACTTCTGTTACCTTCCACCTGAAGACCCCGCTGTCTTGTCAGCTCTTTTCGTACAATGTTGCTCTCTCCACAGTTTTGCTGTGCTGGTAGTTGTGACTGTGGTGCAAGAAAGAATGGCTGCCCCATCTCTAATTTGTAGGCGGCTCTCCTGAGCCGAAATAAATATCTATTTATCTATCTACACGTGGATGAGTCATTGTTTTCGTGTTCTGAAGGGGTGTCTGATGCCAATATCTATCTAATACTTTGTTTACAGTATATCATGGGAATGTTTTGTTGCAAAGAAGTGTGTTTGAATGGATACAGACGATATATGGAGGATCCACAAGTGTCAGCAATAAAGGAGCCAATGCCCGTACGTGTCGACGACTGATGATGACATTGAGCGAGCTTGTGAACTTATTCTGCCGGATAGACGAGTGGCAGTGGGTGATATAATAAAGAATTTGCAAATCAGCCGAGGCTTTCCCCATGCAATAATCCATGACAGGCTTGGGTTTTGACAAGTTTTGATCAAAATAATTTCTACAGGTATGAATAATTTTAATCACCTCTTTATCTAAGATTTTTGCTATTTTTTTCTTCAGTTTATAGCTCACATATTTACTGCTCCCACCAGAGTGCATGGATGTAAGATTGTGTTTTGCCATTTCTGAAGTGTGTTTTCCTTTCTGTGAGCTAGGGTTTTGTTTTAGGCCGGTGATTTTCTAGTTGCAACTGCCACATTCAGAGAAAATATAAGTATATGCCTGTTAAGTGCCTGTAGAGGCTGTACATGCTTGAACCATTCTTTTAGCTCTCGTTTTGGAAGGTGCTGATACACATCCGCAGGGCATTTGGGGACCTCCAGAGGGCACTGAAATGTTGAGGACTATCACGTGATCATCGTTATCCCCAGATAATAGTCAATCAATGGTTTTAGACAATGCTATTGCGACAAAGATTTCTATCTGGTGACCCAACTTGCCTTCGCAACGCACTGAAGTGCTAAAAACTACCACGGGATGGTCGTTGTCCTCAAGTTGTGGTCAATCATTGGTTTTAGATGGTGCGACTACAACAGAGTTTTCTGTTTCGTGACCCAACTTGCCTTCAGACGGCACTAAAGCGCTGAGAACTACCACGGGATAGTAGTAGTCCTCAGATTGTAGTCAATCATTCGTCTTAGATGGTGCTGTTACAACAATGTTATCTATTTGGTGACTCAACTTGCCTCTATACGGCACTGAAGCGCTGAAAGCTACCACGGGATGGTCGTCATCCTCGGACTGTAGTCAGTCATTAGTCTTAGACGGTGCTATTACAACAAGGTTTTCTATTTCGTGACACAACTTGCCTCCAGACTGCACTGGTGCTGAGATTTACAACGGGGATGGTCGTCGTCCTCAAATTGTAGTCAATCATTGTTCTTAGACGGTACTTTTAGAACAAAGTTTTCTATCTGGTGACCCAACGTGCCTTCAGAAGGCACTGAAGTGCTGAGAACTACCACAAGGTGGTCATCGTCCACAGATTGTAGGTTGATCTTTGACATAAAAAGTGTGACCACTTACCATTATTCAAAATTATTTACACATGGAAAGGTAATTCTAACATGGTGCAAAACATACAGATGCTTAAGGAACTAGATCATGTAAAATTTACTGAAAAAGACAGACAAAAGAGTACTTCAATTCTTATTACAGACGCAACACTGACAATCAGCACATTCAACTTCACTAGGTGATATCTCACTGTGCTTAAGAGTTTTTGATATTTAGTGGCTTAACCTGAATTGCCGTTTTCCATAATGGGACTATACTGAATTTGTACGAGCTGTATTCTGTGCAAAGAAAAATCAAGTCAACAAAGCTTAGAAACAGCTAACGAGGGCCATGGAAAAATCAATTAATGAAGCTATCCAACGGTAGCTGTAAAACAAAAACTGTGTTGAAGAAAGTGTAGTGGGGTTGTGAGCTTCTATTTCAGTGTATTTAGTGACCGTGACTGACCAAGGAATATGTTGTAAGCACGGCCTTCAGTGTTATCAAGAAAATAGCCGGATAAGTAGAATTTCAATTGTGTAGTTCACATAACTCACTTCAAGAGTGTGCAAAAGGACAAACCATCAAGGGAAGCTCACAGACATAATTGTTAATATAAATGTCTGTAACTTTTATGAACAAACGATCCTCTTTAAATATTTACATATGCACTAGACAGGTACATATTTCAATAGTTTAACAAATCCGTTTTTATGAGATGGTAATTTGAGGGAGTTGGTAATTCACATATAAAGACGAACAGTGAGAAAGACAAATATGTAGATAAAAAACACAGCATGATGCTTCGAATAAAGGGCTATTCTTTATGTGTAAAGGCATAAGAATGAGCAACAACAAAAACTTTATTCCGACTAGTTCAAACCACCTTCTGACATGAGAAATTGTGGAGATTTTCAAGTTTATAATGCAAGTGCTTCAGTGACCGAGACATAGGGCCCAGTGAGTTCAAACGCACCCTAAAACTACTAAATCCGAAAACTTTTCCTAATGGGGATGTTTTAGAATGTTTCCTGTACCCCAACAGCCTATATTCCGCCTCGCACCCTTTTGCAATTTGCAATAAATGCAGTCAAGATCAGAAAGAGGTTAAAGAGAAAAAGACTTGTGTAATTTTTTGTGTATTCTTTCGGTTATACGCTAACCAAACGACTCGGGCTTGAGTTATTTGTTTGGGGAACCCAAGGTTGCTCAAACCGCTCACCGTGTGTGCCGTTTTCATTATATTGGCGTACAGGGGCATATGTAAAGTTGACAAGTAATCTGTGCCTGCCAAAAGACACATCGAATAACAATTTCATTTTTTCAGCTCGACAGTGCGAAACTGAAGTCCGTTTGAGGCTGCAGCGGATGTTCAACGATGGTACTTACGGTGCAGTTTTGTCACCTTGATGATAGCAACGAGTACGGCCGATGCAAGGACCTCGCGGACTGATCCCTCAACGACATCTATTCGATGATTTTGGGGAATTTTAGCAGCTTCCGTGGCGAGTTCGTCCCTGTTTTGCAACTTGATCCGTGTCAGGAATGACTCTTGATTTGCGTAGTCATCTTACCTGCCTACTTATTCCCGATGGTGTTTTGTCTTCACGGATGTAGCAGAGTAGAGCGTCCTTCTCGTGTTCTGTGAGATTTAGGCCCCCCAATGGCTGCTTTATCTCAAACTGTCAAAATATTTTGTTATCAACCGATATTCAACACACAATCACAGATGTAATGAGCATTCGTGTTTATTTAAAGCTTTGACTCCTGTTTTTGAAGGTTAAGCAAACAAAAATGATTGAACTTAAAGACCTTAACTTTGTTACTTACGGAAGAAATACAGCGAAAAGCAAGCGCGCGAACGACTACTACGGCACTTTTTCTTGTTTACATGACGTGATTTATTTCCGCCAATCGTATTCGTCCCTCTGAGCGTTGCCTCGCTCTGTTTGTCCCTACAATTCCCTACGCAAACCCAGCGTTTAGCCAGGGGCGCGTCTATAAACACGAGTTAACGTTGGTGCAATCGAAATTTAAACCTCTGCTTATCCGAGCTTGGTTTAGGGCGCTAAGCCAACTTAGGAAAGAGTCAGTTTGGGTTAAGCTAAACAACGTTGGTGCAACCGGCCCTTAGTCATCGGTCGCATTCATAAAATAAAGAAAACCTATTTTACTGAACAAGCTCGTAAGTTTAACCGTGGGTAAGAACTAGGCTTCCGTAATTTCGAAGCTTAGCTTTCTAAAACTTTGAAGCTGTTTTATAGTTTTATTTTTTTAACGGTTTCGGTGTTATTTGGTGTCTCTGCTTGGTGTCAGACGAAAATTGGTGTTAATCGGGCCTTATTTCATAGAAACAGGAGAGGATAATAGAGCCCCCTAACCTGCAGAGAACATGCTGGTGACCAGAACACATGGAAAACGTCCCAATACCAATAAAAGGGTGCCTTTTCTGTCACAAGGTGAGAAGAAGTAAAAGCGTTGTCGTATAAGGATCGGCTTCGCGCTGTCATACCTCGGAATGCTCACGTCGCCGTGTAAGCGCAGTACGGGCGGCCTCTCGTTGGTGGTCAGGATCGCTAGGCTGAACATTCGAAAAAAACAAAAAAACATGAAAGTGACTTTTCAACTAGCACAGAATTTGGTAAAATAATCGACCATGCCTCGGCCATTGCTAGGCCTACGATCAATTTAGTCGGCCACCGGGGAATCCTCGGTGGACAACCAAAAACCATGGTCGGCAAAAGCCAGGCCACCGGAGCCTCGAATTTAGCTCGGCGATTGGCAAAGGGCAGTGCTCGCAAACCCCCGGACACCGGAGGTATTTTTTACATGTTGGCCACCAAGGAAGGGCCTAGCCTGGCATCTGCCCGTTTGTCAAGGCCTTGTTTTCACCTCGGCCATAGGGCAAAAAACAAAAAACGAGGGCCGTCATTTGCCAGGTCACCGAGGTCTTGTTTTCACCTCGGCCATTGGGCAGAAAACAAGGGCCGGCATTTGCAAGGCCACCGAATCCTTGTTTTCATCTCGGCCATTAAGCAAAGACGACGGCCGGCATTTGCTAGGCCACCGAGGCCTTGTTTTCATCTCGGCCATTGAGCAAAGAACGAGGGCCGGCATTTTGCTAGGCCACAAAGGTATATCCGAGGGTTGTTTCTAGCCTGGCCATGGAGCGAATACCAACTCGGTGGTATTTGTTCACAAGGGTCAAAGCTTACGGTTTGACCTTGCTTGACGAAAGTAGAAGGCTGGGGATCTGTTTGTTCTCTCCTCTCAAGTTTTAAATTATGTTTAACTCACTTGTGATGTGCCCGTCTCCATGTAGCCTATGAGCCGTTCATCCCTAAGCTGACGCACTGTCAGCTTAGGGATGGACTGATGGAAGGTACGCGTTTGTTGGAGCAGTCACACGTCTCTCCTTCGCTACAAAACCACGCTCTCCTTCAAATCCACGCGCAGAGAAAGGGACGGGACACGTGACTAAAGAAGGTGTTTGATTGGTTCTGGTTAGCTTGCAGCTTCCACAGCACTGTCAGCTTAGGGATGAAGGAAGTATAGTATCGTCGTGATGACATGACGCCGTGAATCTGTCGTGCCTGGAGTTCGTAAGCCGTTGCCTTCCAGCGATGTCTACACGCATGCTTTTCTCCTTCGCCTTTCCAGCCCTCCTTTGTGCGTCTGTTCAGCTCTTCGTACAGGGCTTCGCGCTCAGGTGGCCATCGATTATTTCCTCTGATGCTCTTTCCAACATTTCACAATGCAAAACAATATTTCTCTTCTTTCTTAAAGCTTGCAAACGAATTTTCTATTTCAGGACAAAAGTAATTTCAAAAGTATTAGTCAATTTCTCAAAATTACTGCCTGAAAGTAATTCATTACATTACTAAATTACTAGCCCAGAGAAATAATTTATTACATTACTCATTACTCCGAAAAGTAAATTAATTACTGTAAATCCATTACAGTAATATCATTAGTGCCATCTCCGGCCGGCAAATGAACACGCACGTAGAAACATTGAAGACCGTTCTTCTGTCTGAACAGCTGGATTTGCACCAGTGGCTTGTACCGTCGGCTGCGCTTCGATTTCAAGTAAAACAAAGCATGGCTTGTCAAATTTGAGCTAACTTATGTAATAATGCAATTTTTAATTATTAAAGGTGTTATTTCTTCGAAATTAATAAACGTTAATGACCGCGCCGGACGCCTGTGTACAAATGAGACGTGATATTTCGCTGTATGCTCATCAGATATTTGAAACTTAATTTTTAAATATTCGTTTTATACGCGATACTCGAACCGCGAATTTGTTGCCCGTCGTCCAAATGTGGAGCAGTAGCTAGTGGTGCGGAGTCAGGAAAATAAGTTACCTGCTCTGTTCAGCGAAGAGGTTAGGGTTCTAGAGTGCGCCATAGCGAGACAAAAACGCCGAAAGCTACGAGGAGCAGACATCACAGTGTGTCTGTGCCTATTATACGGCCCGTGTGACTCATATAGTCACCGACAAGATGAGAACGACGGTGAGCAGTATAGTAGATTTAATTCTCCCGCTTCCAGCGCCAGGTCCTTACGTTCGACAACGTATCTGCGTCTCGTGAATCTCGAGCGTGCGTGTGCAGCCAGAGGATGGCAGAAACCACGGAGCACGTGCTGGAGGCGGGGTGTTCAAAAGACACGCCCTGTCCTTCTCACGCTGACAGTGAGAATAGACAACGCCAGAGCCGTATATGCAGATAGTTTGGCCATTCGTTGGGAAGTATAGGAGACAAATGAGGAGGCGCCATTGGCTGAAAGCGGGCTGGGCGTGTTCCAGGGCGTCTTTGGAAATTCGAATGTGACCAACCAGAAGCCGGAAATAATACCCTGGTGGTGGTCGCGAGAAACAAACCTGATAACTGCATTGGAGTAACTCTCGATGACTGAAAATATGGTACACGTAATGTTTCAATCACGCTCATCCAAAATGATGGTGGAAGAGAGCGACCAGCGGAACGATCGACATAATCCGTACGCCAAGCGCCGAGGGCCGGGAATCTGCCGTGCCGTCCGAGCGGTCACACTCTGTCCGAGCAATACAGAGTTGAGCGGCGCATTCGTTTCTTACATCTTTCTTCGTGATCATGATCAAAACAACACGTGCACCCTGTTTTCAACCACGAAGAGTTCCTACACTTCACTCTTATGCGCTTATTAAAACTATATACGAACACAGACCGTTGATCAGAACTGTTTCTCGCTACCACCGCTAGGGATTCTTCTACAGATTATTCTTTTCGGCTTCTGGTTGATCAAGAGAGCATGCCAAGCCCTCTTTCCGTGTCTGCCGCATGCAGTTATTACAATGAACGCTAGAGGCTCAGCTGGCACTAGTGTCTACGGGACTTCCGGTTGCAAATTGAAGCAGACAGCATGCAGTCTACATTTCCAGCCTCCCTGTGTATTCGTATGGGAAAACGCGCGTGAATTTTGTCTCCTCGCCGGAAAATAACATAAATAACTTTTGTTATTTCGGTTGTACCGGATAGTATGTATTTTTATTGGTATTGTGAAAGTGTGATTAGTCTATCTAGTCACAGCATTTGTTTTCTTTACCACTGCAAGATGTTAAACTTCGCTATATTTTAGGCCAAAACCTATGTTCCATGTCAGGTATATAAAACCGAGTGACGATTCTAAGCAAAATAACAATCGAAAATAATGTAGGATGTGTTCAAGGTTTGCTAGCATTCCGGTGGCGCTTATATATTGCTATTATGCCCGTCTTGTCACAATATGAAAAATGACTCCGTCGTGCATCTTTACGATAGCTTAAAAAAACATTCGAAACGTAAAAAATAAAGTACGTGGGCTGCGAAAGGCGTCGTTTTATTATTTCCTGTGTCGGGCAGTTTTTATCAGGCAGCCTGTTCACTGACTTCTCCATATTTGCAAAGATTTGGAGCGTGCGGGTGATGATTTGAATCCAGCACAAGCATCTTCGCACATATTCATAAGCAGAAAGAATAAAGCAGTACTTATTTATTGCAAATCTGACTTTATCACGTGGCATTCAACGTGTTCGGGCTACCAGTGTCTGACAGTGCACATAAATACATGTACGAAGCGGTTTTATCACCGTTTTTCATGCCACGAATTTCAAATAAAAATGCTGTAACTGACCAATTATTTCGTCTGCGTGACTGAGAAATGTTCCAATGTGCCTAGTACGTACAAAATATTCGTGATATTTGATCTTATAATCGAGCGCAGAAAGAAAATGCACTCGCTTTTTCCCATAGAAATGCATTACCGGAAGTCAATTTTTGACTGCTTGCTGTATGCTTCAAAATGCAACAGCACACTAGCGCCACCTGAACCTCTAGCGTTTATTGTATAACTTTATGGCCTGCCGCACGCCCTGGCTCGGCCCGCGCCTCTCATTGACCAAACTCTCCACATGCACGGCTCTCGACAACGCGACGCTATCAAATCGGCTCGTGATTGCTTGGAGCCACCCGCACCTTCTGCTGAGGCTGACGAGACTTCCGGGAGGGAGATCTGTCGTTCTTGATCGTGTTGGGGCATAGCCTCCTCTATACAGACAAAGCGTGGCAGTTCGACGACGGAGCCATAGAGTGCCCGTTCGCAGATTTTGAGCCCGAGAATCTGGTAGCACAGAGCATCAAAAAGCCATTTCTCCGGGAACCTGGACGTCAGCGCACAGCTTTTGCAGCGGCGAGGACCAGAAACACACTTATTCGCTCGGAAGAAGTGTGTTCCGGCGTCTCGCCGCAGCGGGGCGCCTGTCACGTGGCACTCGTCTCACTCGTTGTCTGCTGCTCTACCTTTTCCATTTCGGCTGCCGCTTCTCGTGGTGATCAGCCAGGCTTTGTCAGTGGATAGGAGGCTGTGGTTGGGCTAGGCATCTCATTTCTATCAGCGCTTAAAGTTGCAACGTAATGGAACAGAGCAGAGTCAATGGTCAGAACTATAATCAGAGGTGTAACATGTATTTGAAGATGGAAAACATCCTTCCATTGAAATGTGCTAGATAACGCTAATATTTTAAAATATAATTCACTCAAATGTATATCTCAAATTCGTTTATTGTCCCCTCACACACGTAGCCCGACGTTGACAACGGATGATAAAGTTGTGCCGCAGAAATTACTTTATTATTTCAGGCGCCATTTCAGAACCTATTCTCAGTTACTTGTGAAACACGCCAAAACTTATATTGGTCATAAATTTAACTAAGGAGCAAAAGTGATACAATCTCGTGCTTCGTCTTTCAACTCAATCATATTTGCACTTTACATGTTATAAATACACTAATATTTAACGCGCTAGGCAATGATATCACAATACCGAGTAACTAAAAAATGTGGACGAGTCCCCCGTTCGATCTATGTTATCTAACATGTCATTCACCGGTGGCATTCTCAGCATTTAAATATATTGCAAGTATGTTGCTTTTTAATAAAATATTTCACACAACAATTATTAAAGTTCAAGGAATTTCCCTGTTACTAAAATTAATGTTACAGCCATTCATTACTCGGCATAAATGCTGACTAGCTACCGGAGTGGTTTTGAAGCGGGTGTAATGGGCCGTACCCTATCTCAGCATCTTTTGAAAGTCCTTCGAACCATTGGGTCGTCCGGCGCTGAAGGTTTTCACATCCTGCACCACTCGTCGTGCGGGTGCTGAAGGTCATAAATCCAACTCTCTCTGGCGCACACGTCTTAGCCATAAGAGGTGTGACGGTTTAATGAGAAATGTGGGGTTGATGTACTCAAAAAGAGTCAAAATGAGGGGAAAAAAG